>JAMZAV010015830.1:0-11516 GCA_024449915.1 Sweltsa coloradensis | reverse complement strand
GTACAAAATCGGGGGGGGGGGGCATAAAAACCCCCCCTTCCCTTCTCATCCTCTTTTTTCCTTCTCAAGCATCTATACGAAGTTTGAAAAACCTAAGATCTAAAGGGGGCTAGTTGCCTTCCTGTCCAGTGATTTTTTTTTTTTTTTTTTTTTTTTTTTAATTCCACGCTCAAGAGGGTATTAGGAGGTTGAATTGCTGTGTTGCGCGAGAAGGAGAGACACAGGTCCCAATACACAGCTAGCGAAAGCTTAGGGAAGTGTTTCCTCACGGCTCTGACAAGCTGTCTATACGGACATAACTTCTTGACGCAGGGATAGTGGGATAATCTGGGAGAATGAGAAGGTGCGGGGCGGCGATACAGCAGCTAAGCGGAAAGCTTACGGGGGGTGTTCCAGCCGACAGAACGGGCTTTACGGCGAGTTGAATATGCTTTGAACGCGTATTTTGGTCTGCGATAACTGGGGATGAATGAATCGGCGGCGATAGATAGCAACTTAGGCGGACGATGGTGTTTCAGAATCTACCACACATATGCGCGGCAGAACGAGTTGAAACTGACTGAACGCCGGTGATTGAAATGCTGCGAGTAATCTGGGAGAAATGAAGGTGCGGGGCGGCGATTACAGCAGCTAAGCGGATAAGCTTAAGGGGAGAGTGGTGTTCTCACGGCTGCTGACAAAACTGGGCTATACGGACGTTTTTGAACTTGTTACTTGAACGCAGTGTGGGTTTCAGAGTTGCGCGAGTAAGTCTGGAGAGACAAGTGAAGGTGCGGGACGCGAGATACGCAGTAAGGGATAAGCTTAAGGGGAGTGTTCCTCACGCTGTGAAAGAACGGGCTATACACGAGTTGATATTTGAAGGCAGGTGATTGAAAGCTGGGCGTGAGTAACTGGAGAGAAACTTGAAGGTGGGCGGCGATACAGCAGCAAGGGATAAGCTTAAGGGGAAATGTGGTTCCTCACGGCTGTGACAAGGAACGGGTAACGGACGAGTTGAACTGACTTGAACGCAGGGATTGCTAGTCGGACGAGTTGAACTGGAGAAACGGAGAGGTGCGGGTGGCGATAACAGCTAAGCGATAAGTAAGGGGAGATGTGTTCCTCACGGCTGCTGACAAGAAGCTGGGCTATAACGGAAGGGAGAACTGACTGAACGCAGGTGATTGAGTGCGCGGTAATGGAGAGATAACTGTGAAGGTGCGGGACGGCGATACAGCAGCTAAGCGGATAAGTTAAGGGAGACGATGTGTCTCACGGCTGCTGAAAGAACTGGGCTATAACGGACGAGGTTCGACGTTGACTGTGAACGCAAGGTGATTGACGGCGCGTGAATAACTTGGAAGAGAACGTGAGAGTGCGGGGCGGCGATAACAGCAGACTAAGCGGAAAGCTAAGGGGAGATGTTTCTCACGGCTGTGACAAGAACTGGGCTATACACGCAGTGAAACTTGACTTGAACGCAGGGATTGACTTGACTGCGAGTAGATTGAGGGGAAAGTGAAGGTGCGGGAACGGAGAAGGCAGCGGCTAGGGCAAAGCTTAAGGGAGAATGGTTAACGGGAGAGCGTTGCTGACAAAACTGGGCTATACGGACGAGTTGAACTTGACTTAAACGCCGGTGATTGAAGCAGGTGGTGAGTCGTGAGTAATCTGGAGAGAACGTGAGAAGGTGCGGGACGGCGATACAGCAGCTAAGCGGATAAGCTTAAGGGGGAGCATGGCTTCCTGCAACGGCATCGGCGATGAACTGGACTATAGCGAGAGTGTGGAATATTGGAGAGAAGTGATTGTGCACGGCATACAGTAGGCGGTAACTTAGGGGAGAAGTTGAAGGTGCGGGACGGCGATACACAGCTAACGAGTAAGCTAAGGGGAGAGTGTTCCTCACGGCTAGCTAGGAACTGACAGAACGGCTGATACGCAGACGAGGGATAACTAGACTTGGAACGTACCAGGTGCTAAGAATGCGCGAGTACTGGAGAGAACGCTTGAAGAGGTGCGGTGCGCGATAAGCTAAGCGGATAAAGCTAAGGGGAGTGGATCCGTCAGTAAGGCCTGACAAGTAAGGGCATACGGAGAGTTCTGACTTGACAACGCAGGGTATGACGAGTTGAGACTTGAATCTGGAGAGAAACGTGAAGGGCGGGACGGCGATACAGCAGACTGAAGCGGACGGGATAAGCTAAGCGGATAGTAAGGGAGAGTGTTCCTCACGGCTGCTGACAAGAACTGGGCTATGCGGCGCCCCTAAACCATAGAATTTACTTGCATCGGAGGCACGGCGGTGATGGTACATAATTGTCTATCACAGTATATTAAACGGACCAAGGACATTATTAAATCATCTACGTATATATGTAATTTGAACACACGTCCCTTGTTACAATGTACGTCACTTTTGTCCAAATATGATTTATTTATATGATAAAACATATGTTTAGAATAGAATAGATAGAATAGAATATGTATTAGCATCTTTGATTGCAATGCAATGCATATACATTTGTACACAATCTGTGGCTGCTGTATTACTCAATTTGTAAAAATATAAATATATTATAATACCTTAGCCCTAGTAGTAAATACTTATAACCTAATCTAATTAAATCTAATTTAATCCTGTTGACTAGTAAAAACACTAATTTCAATTTGACATTCAGGATTTATACCACCGAAAATAGGTCGAAAATAAACAAACATTTCAATTCATGTAAAAAATAAATTGTTAACAATTCTTATGGAAGGACTAACTTATCCTTCTATCCTCTAACCGACTTCCTTGTAAATGTGACTCTGTCTAGATTTGCTTAATTTGTTTCTTCTTACCTACAGTGGCGGTTGGCGGTTCAAGAGTAAAGTGTGAGACACTGAATCAGGAGGTCTCGAAATCCAATCCTACCACTGGCAATCCTGACATAATTTTTTTCCAATGTTTTCTTTAGTCGTTAATGCCAATGGAAGGGATTCGGACATTCCATTCATAATTGTCCAAATATCAAAATACCTAGTTGAACAGATGAAAAGAGGCATCCAGGGTAAGTTTCCCACGAGAAAGAAGTGACATAAAAATATCATTATTCTAAATATAAATACTTATTTTCTCCAATGTCAAATGCATGGTTCAATACAAAACATATAATATGGGATTAGTTTGCAATTATCATTCAATCTCTTATAAAATATCAACCGCGAAGAGACGTACGTGCCGTGCACCAACAACCAAGAAGAAGCTGTCGGTGTTGGCTAGGCTAGGCCTACCCCTCGATTAGTTCTAACTCGACCATGCACTCCGTCTTGTTAGTCCGCGAATCCCGCGACAAAGCCCCACGAAGATGAGGTAAGAAGGTTTGGTAAGCTGTTTGAGTATCTGAGAGAATAGCTTATAGCGGCGTCACTAATAATCCGGCAGACCTTACGCAAAGTGCCACTTAATCCCGAGACGCAATTCTGCTGCACGCTAACCAACTGATGCGCAAGTGTTTGTAGATTACGGCACAGCCAAGCTATCACTAACTTTCACTATGGTATAATTATGGTGGTAAAGGTTTACTGAGAAAGTTAACGAAAACTTTAATCGTTGTGTTTAGGGCCGTGTTTTCTTTAAACTGGTCATCAATGAAGAAAATCTGGCCGAACTTCAGGACGTTGGGATTTTAATAGGAAAAGCGCGAGGACTTACAAAGACTTGCACACTTCTACATCGATGACATCACCACAGGATATTACTCTTTGTGTGTTTGTCAGCACGATTCTGGCTAAACCGATACTCTGATTGCGATGGAATTTTATGGAGGTCTTCGAAATCTCTGAACTTAGAACTGCCACGATTTTGAGCGCAATCGGGAAATTTTTTCTCATAACAAACGCAATTTTACGATTTTTTTCGATTTTTAAAGAATTTCTTCGACTTATTACACCTAGGCCTACATGCTTTATCCGATTGTAAAGATTTTTTCACAGAACCTTAATTTAATGAATTTATATATTCGTGTGAAATTTGAGCGCAATTGAAAAATTATTTCTCGTGAAAATCAAAATTTTACAGTTTTTTTCTTTTTTTAAACAATTCTTTGACAAATGACACCTACAAACTTTATTCTATTGTAATGATTTTTTCACAGATCCTTAATTTTATGAATTAATATATTCGAGTAAAATTTGAGCGCAATCGAATAATTATTTCTTATGAAAATCGCAATTTTACGATTTTTTTCTTTTTTTAAATTACGATTAACAAAAAAAATAAAAAAATAAAGTTAATTTTTTATTTAATTTAATTTAATTTAAAAAATTTCTTCGACTTTGTAATATATTTTCACAGAACAACAGAAAATCCACATAACACATGGCAGCTGAATGCACCAATTACGCTCATCCAACAACGCGGCGGGACTTAAGCGTTTTCCTAGTAACAACATTTATACATACGCTCCGTATGTATATCCTATCTCAAAATTTTCACTAATCATAGCCTATACTCAGCATAGTTATATATATATTATTGCATCACGTAGATTGGGTGAGCTCTTTTAATTTTTTTTAGAACTTATTGTCCTGTTGACATGGTTTTTGAAGTGGTTTTTTTAATTTCCCCTTAATATCAAAATGTGATGTGATTTGAATTTGTGGATCCGTGTATTATTATTGCATGCATATTATAAGCTTTATGCAATTTGTCTTTGTGTATAGTTAGTATTAATGTATCACATAATAAAATTATAATATGTGTTCGCTCTGGTGAAGTGGATTGTTGGTTCAATCGCTAGGCTAGATCAGTGACACGGCTTTCTTATAACATATCTGCATTAATAATTATACCAATATGAACACTAATGATTAAAATATTATCTGTATTGAATGCATTCTTCTGATTACAAATGTTGTACTGTTGTCCCTAGTTACTAAATATCAACCACTAAAAAATAGTGCCTACAAAATGGTAATGTCAAGGTCAGTTAAAAGGAACGTCAAGAGTCGTATGTCAACGTCTTTCAAGTGAAATACAAACAATATGTATATGGACAAACTGTTCGGAATAAAATATTTGTAATAATATTATGTTATTACTAACTTTTCATACATCTGTATATACTTAGACATCGTAATATTTTGTTGTTGTGTTTTTAATATGCTAATGATCATAAAATACTTTACTCAAATTTAAATGCGCACGAAGTATTGCTGGAATTATCTGATATTTCGAACCTACCTGTACGCTTACTTCCGATAACAGAACAGTAGAATGTCCAGTAAACAGTAACATGGAGGCGGGTGAGCTCCAGTGAGCACAGTCTTAAGGAAATTAGTTACGCTACCATTGTCAGCGAAGACTTGTTTGCGGAGACTAGGTCAGTAGGTCAGATAGAGTAGAGATATATGGGTCAGTTCTTCGGGCAACATATACATCTATGTAGAAGACAAATCGTTTTAAAAATAGGTTGCTGATATAATGGATACAGGTAAGCTAATCTTCACAAATATGTCATCTCTTTACTGACAAGCTGTATAGAAATGTCAGGTTGTTTAACATTTGTAAATAAAGTCAGTCTCTGCAATTCAAGCACTCATTTTTCCTGGTTAATTTTTGTAATAAATGTTTGTAAATTAATAATTACCGCATAAAACACTATTCAAAATAATTAAGCAAAACTTACGTTTATATGTCAATGTATTTTACAAGCACGCTCATTGTAGATAGTAAGACGTGAAAAGAAAATGATCGAGGGAACTTAAAAACAAATCGTCTATACAAATAGTTTGCGAGGAATTATAGCAGCAAGATGATATTTTAGGAATGATTATGCTGACCAACACTAGATGTCGAGTTGGTGCAAATAGGCCTTCGCGAACACCGTTAAAGTTGTTCTACGAGTTTCCATGGTTCTATCGTAAGGCCCCATTATAATATTAAGAATAATCATGATTAACCAAATTATTGTTCCTTTTTAATTTGCATCGGCAGGAAAATGATCCAAGGTGGTACACGATAGGCTGAAGAAACGTTCAATGTGCTGTTGTTTTAAATTTGGTCTGAATATTACACAGGGGAACGCGATAGTATTATAAAACTATTAGATATTCAAATAGTTTGAGTTTAAAGACGCAATGGTTGATAGGCTTTGCCTTCAACGCCAAAAATGTTCTTCACTTTTAACTTATTTACCGTAACACAAAGTCTTCTAGAAATTAATAACAAATACACATTTTTAGAAATATTTACCAAGGCTATTTTATTTTTAAACGATATATATTGCCAAAATATTCAGGCTTCTTCCGTTACAGCTTTTTCAACTTCCTTATTATAAGGTTAAAAATAAAAATTGCCTTAGTAAATGTTAAAAAAATGTTTAATCTATGTTGCAATGCTGCAACCAGAAAATATGTTGAATTAGTTTTTGTTGAGAAATAGTTAACTTAGTCGTTAATTTAGTTGTGGAATCTGAATATTTTCAATCACAATATTTAGGAAATCAATTGTCACGTTATTGACACCGTTGTCAATGACTGAGATTATTATCAATTGATAAGATAACCAACACTTTTTATTTTAATCTTATTAATTTATTAAATGTATTTCCTATTCGCTTATTAAAACATTTACAATGGACAATAAATCAAATAACGTACACATTTATATACTCACTCACTCGTTTAACAACGACTTTGGCGTTTTCCGCCCTTGCACACAAAAATAATGTTTAGCACTTCTTGTTTTATTAACATTTCAACAATGTACTTCAAGACAACAATACTGACAAATTCGATTTATGACATGAAATTGGCAGACAAACCGATCCATCGAGGTCTTAATACTCGATAGGTTGACGAAACGTTCGATTTTGTTTGAAATTAGGGTTAAATGTCATGATTAGATTCTACTTGGAGTTACTTTGTCTCCGTGTGAGCACTTTGTCAAAGGTATAGTTTGATACTATTCTGCTCCTTATGGTTTGACCGAGGCGTAATCTCGGCCCCCGAACCAACCTCGTTTCACCGAGTTCCACGCAATAAAGTGGCAACTTGCAGCTCGGCCATCACGCGGAGTTCGGAAATCGGTTTGAAACTTTCCAGGAACAATCAAAAAGAAAAGTTGGAATACTTGTACGAATGCGGATCCGAGATGAGGCTTCCTTACAAACCTCGCCCCCCTACGCCCTAGCCGACCAGCATCTCTTGCGAGACGAACGAAAAGATCAAAAGCTTTCCAAGCTCCCAACTTTTCTCGCTTCATCTGCATTTCATCACGTTTGGTCTGAGTACATTCATTCGTTCATTCATTCATTCGTACGTTCGTTTCAGCTAAGTTTGCTTTCAAGAATGTGCGATCTTTAACATTCAAATATTCCCTCACAAATACATGGACATTCTTCACGATATCAACATTTCTTTATATGGCTTAATCTTGAATAGATTTCGTTTGATTGAAAATGAATATTGGGGAGAGCTACACAGGTTGTTTCGTGTGTGGATTTTATGCAATAAAGAAATTGAAATTAAATTAGCTATTGCTCCAAAAGACAGCTTCGCATTCAACACATTTACTATATAAGATAAAGAAGAAAATAAATATAAAACTACTATGTGTTCCACAGCAAGAATATCGATGCGCGCTGCGGGCCAATGAGCGGTCAGTATTTTAAATTGAGGACCGCTGATTGGCTAGAATCTACCCGTCGGTAACGTCAGCATCGGCTTAGTATACACAGAAAGCATTTTCACTCCTAATACGTATTGTGGAGTATAGAGTATAGTTAAACTGCGTCCGAGAACTTTAAAGGAATTATCTCATCTTGGTAGCACTTCATAGCATATCTTGAACCATTCAATTTTACGGAAATAGATCTTAGATGCAGCTTGATCGGACATCTGGTTGCTAAGTAAATATAGTTTTAAAATATCACTGCACGAAAAACTAGTGGCCTAAAAATGACGTCACTGTACGGCCACTCATCGAGTCGACCCGAGCGTGTAGCCGGTCCGCGGCCGGCTCGCGTTACGAAGCACTCGGCTTTCAAGACCCAATCAGTCGATTTCTCGCAGCTGTGCGTTTCGTTTGTAGAGCACCAATTATGATGAAGATGATGATATGATGATGATGATGAATTATTATCAGTTATATGATGATTATGATCAAGTATAGTGAGTATACCACGTGCTTCTATTCCTTCGTATGGATAGTGAACTCGCTTTGGAAGATACTTGAGTCTTTCTTTGTGGTAAGATTCTAGGGCACCTGTGTAAAACATGTTATTTTGTATGTCAAATTCACATTACATTATGATCTAGGTACCAAATATGAACATTTTTTGATATATACGTTTTAGCAAGTACGTTCATGCAGCAATATAATATTCATGTTTGTGAATGTGTGATATGTGTGTTTGTGCGGTTTGGGGGGGGGGGGGTTGGCATCTCACCCTATCGTCATCTGTGTTTTCTTTATTAGAAATGATATGTATTTGTTTGAATACGAGTGCGTTGGTAAGTGCGTGGAAAGAAGTATCCTCAAGTATCGCATAACTTATCACGTATACAACACAGATTGCGCGCTGGGTGTTTACGACCGCTCAGATAAATGTGAGTGCGAGCTTGTGTCATGTACAGTCGTGTTAGGAAGGTTGTATTTCTAATGTGATTGTCTGCTAGATGGTTTGGGGCTTAAGTTGGGTGAAACTCGCGCACAACGCTCTTGTATAAAGGATGACTGTTTATTATCATTGATTTTGAATGATTCTACATAATTATGATGGTTATTGCATATACATGCATTTGCTCACAATATTAGGACAAAATGTGCACGGAAAAATATAAAATAAATATTTTTTATGAAAAATAAAGACAAGTATGACAATATTTGCTGGTATGCTTATGATAACTTATCACAGTTTGGAAACCGATGAAATGATAGCTGTTTGTGTAATTTATTTTCTATTATTATTTTTATATTCACCTGCACTTGATCACCATTTTATATTTAGACTAACATACACCATTATAATATAGCATCGATATTATTACACTATTACTTCAGCTGATGCACATTCTTTCACCGCACTATTGAATGATGATACTATACTGCAATGTTATCTCTTTATGCGGGGCGGGGGACCGAGCGCGCATACGAAGCTCAAGTCAGCCAGCGAGCCGGGCGTACAATGACGTCATTCCACGTTCGGCCGGAAAACCACTAAAATCGCTGCCGAGCGCAGCAGAATTTTTTGGGATTTTTTCCCATTTATCCAACGTTCTAAAACATCAACACCTTTAACATATTAAAAGTTTTTCCAAGATGATATACCGACTTTAATAAAATAAATGCATTCCATTGAATACAGTGTGAACACTGTTTTAGGAGTAAAATCTTCCTGTTAAATGATTTGTCAAATTAAATACGAACAAAATAATGAACGTTTTACTTATATCAAATAATACTATGTGACTGATAACATACAAGTGTAAAAAAACACCCAAAACAAATTACCAGGGTCACAAACATACTGGAAAATTTCTAGTTTTCTAGCCAAACGCTCTTCCTCGTGCAGAGGCCAAAGGGGAGACGAAGACGTTATCAGCAGGTCTCCGCGTGATGAAGATCCATGAAGAGTGGGTCAATAATTCGCAATTTTCTAGTGTGTTTGTGACCCTGGTAATTTGTATTACATGTTTTTGTTACAATTGTTACTATCCGATCAAGAAGCTATTATTACATAATAGATAGGTACAGGCTTTCTTTGTCTGGATTGGTCGTGTATGTGGAAATTGTTGCATGTGAGCGAGTGTTCGGTAAACTTAAAATTATCAAAGTTCAATAAATTAATTTTGAAAAGTTTTAAAACCATACCAATATTTTTAATTTCGTTGTCTCGTGTCTAAAATACACACACATAACAAAAACTTATAAAAATACAGCCAAACCTTACACCCTCAAAAGAAATGAGATCTAAAAAGGGCCAAGCTCATCTAACCTTCCACATATTTTGCTCATTCTTAATTCATAAACGTACAGTGTCCCGTAACAGCATCCTTGCAAAGCTTGGCAAAATAGAATTTGCAAATATTAATTTAAACGTAATAGTTCATCCAAGTTCTTTTTTCATCAGAGTAATTTAAACGTAATATCATGCAAATTCTATTTTGCCAAGCTTTTCAAGGATGCTGTTACGGGACACTACTAAGAATGCGCAAATGTGGAATGGTAGAAGAGTTTGGCCCTTTTTTAGATCTCATTTCTTTTGAGTGTGTAAGGTTTGGCTGTATTTTACAAGTTTTTGTTATGTGTGGGATCTCATTACTTTTTCAAGTTCCATTTTCAAAATTATTTGTTAAAATATAATCATTTTATCAAAGTTAATTTAATTTCTATTGTATTACCAATTAACAATATATGATGTAAAATATCTAGTGATCCAAAGACTTGCTTTTTGTAAACAATGTAGTCGATCATTGTCAAGTAACTATAGTTACTAGTTGATTATATTCTTGTATAAGGCTTATATTGAAACCTTTATTTGGAAGCCTTCCAGCAAACTTTTTCAACTTTTTCTTTCAAAAGGAACTACATCACTATTACCTTAATGTCCATGTAAAATATGAACGTTGTAGCCCACCCGTTTGGTCAGAATCGCTGGGCAATTGAAACTGACGAATTAGACACTCGTCAGTAGTCAGTAGTAGTATTACCATGTTTCAAGCCATTTTTTCACCAAGAAGGAATGCTCGTACCTCAACCAAATTTGGCATGTGTTGTCAGGTCCTTAAATTCCCTTGATTTTGATAGTTTTTAAGTTCACATCACGTTTCATGACGGTTGGGTGACACCTCGAAATCACCCTAACTCTGCTTGCTGTATAAGGTGCTTGAGTGTGTAGCGCAGCGCGACTTGGCTGCGGCGCCCTAACGGGCACTGAGCTTGGCCCAACACAAATGCGCGCACTCAAGTGTTGATGATTTCTGCTGAACGGTTGGTACATTACCAAATTTTGCAAGAATGATAGTAGAGTACTTTTATTTTGATATCTACACTTAATTTTAAAAAAAATTAGCCATAAAGATCCATTGCGAGACATATGTTCAAAAAGTGAAAAAATGGGAAATTCAAAACATGGATTTCAATTCGGGAAATTCCCATCAAACCGTTTATCTTAGATTTAACAATTTAACCTGCGCGTTCACATTGATTTAAACGATGATTTCCATTATGAAAATTTGCGATACAAAAATCTGTACTCTTGGAATAAATTCCCGAATTTGACACAAATTAAGTAAATTAAAGAAGATTTCACGATTTATTTAATACAAAATCAATGATTTAATTCATGATTACTCTTACTGGATCTCCAAGATTGATTTCTTTATAAATTTCGTATAAAAAAATATAAGCCCCATGTTATTAACCGTTTACCCGAAAAAACTTAAAAAGCTGAGCCCTTAAACTAGTCTCCGCGCCAGCCTCAGCTACTCCTCTTAAAACATCTAATTTATATTTAGTTTCTTTTTCTTGTTAAATATGTACA
>JAMZAV010015829.1:0-10566 GCA_024449915.1 Sweltsa coloradensis | reverse complement strand
GGACCCCCCAAACCCACAGCTAAATCTACAGCCATACTATCGACTACTCACGTCACGGACCTCGGGTTAGTGCAGACAGTGCGGGACTAGTCTCGTCAGTCTTTCATCCTAAACCCAGAGCTAATATCTACAGCCATACTTTTCGACAGTACTCACGTCACTCGCTGACCCTCGTGGGCTAGGACTAGCAGACAGTTGCTGGACTAGTCTCGTCAGTCTTTCAACCTCAGCCAGAGCTAATATCTACAGCCATACTATTCGACAGTACTCACGTCACTCGCCGACCCTCGTGGGCTACACTGAGAGAACTGTAATGTTGATAAAACCAATAACTTTTTGTTAAGCTTTTTTTACGCAATTAAGTTTGCCATAATGTCAATAACGTTTTCTAAACTAAAGATCTATAGTTTGCTTTGTCGTCCGAACATTAATAGTTTGTTGATTTACGTTCATTTATGTTAACTTCAGATTTGACGACGAAACCATACGTATTATACTTGCTGCTGTCTTGACAATAGTAAAGTTGTGATAATATTATTACGCGTGGCCAGCTACTCGAATGTCGCCACTTGTAAGATATGACTCGTCATCCCAGTAAACACAACACCACTCAGAGAGGTGTTTATTTTCGTCACTTAGCTCACAAAGACAGTCCCCACACATTGTGAGCAAAATGTGAGATGAATGTGACTGAATATAATATTCCATGCAAAAATGCAACACTTTGAGACCTCTCTATTAGCACACAGAGTTAACCCAATATGAGCAAATGTATTTCTGCTCTCAGAGTATTATCAGAACAGTCACTTTGCTACTACATTTTATCTACATCAAAAGTCCTCACGTCTGTGATGACTTTAAGAGCTGTTTGTGAGCAGAATTGTTTTTGTTTATTTTGATGGAATTCACTCACATTGTGTGAGGTTTGAGTCGGATTTAATAAGTACTTGTTATGAATTTATCCCAACACAATGGTTGTTTTTTGTGAGCAATTATTTTTCACATTGTTACCTCCCCAACACAACTCGGATACCTTCTTTAAGCTGAATTTAATAACTCAGAGAAGTACCTGAAACTGTCACTTTGATAACACTTTTTTTTTCCCGTCAAAAGCCCACACATCTGAGATGACTTTAAAAGCTGTTTTGTGAGCAGCATTTGATTTATTTTTTTTTTTTTGTTATTCGCTCACTTTGTGTGGGGTTTGAGTAGGATTTGATATGTACCTTTGTGATGATATTTATACTGCATCATCCATTATTGAAATATCCAACTTCATATTTACTGTTAACAAATTATAAGGATGTTAACGCAAATGTCTTCATTATCGGTTCAGGAAAAATAGTTAACTATTTTTTGGTTTTTTAGGTTCGAACCGGTTTTTTGATGATGCCCTGATAGGAATTGCACTAAATGAATCATAATTCTGAAAAGTAAAATACTCAAAAATTAGTAAGGGATAACTGACACTACTCATAATGGATTAATATTATCCTACGATAAATTCCCGCGAGCAGAGAGAGAGAGATAGAGGAGCAAATCTTTACAAAAAAAAAATTATTAATTTTTGTCGAATAATATAAAAACAAGTGCGCAAAGTCAATAAAATTCCGAAACCCTCCTTTTAAATCCTAAAACCAATGTTGCCTAAATGTAATTAATTATATTTTCCCCCAAGACAACAATTTTTAGGGACAAATTTATTGCAATGTAAACTTAATTAAAGTAGGTTTCAATCACGAAAGATTGCCTCTCGTCAAAATCGTCTACTCATAAAACGAGTAAAAATTTTCACATCAAACATCGCAACAGACAGCTATTTATATTATAGAGACAACATGCTCGCAGTGTCAGAATGCAAGTGTTCTATCTCCACTGTTTAGTTGTAGTGCGAAATGCATGTGTTTTTATCTCCAAAGCGTCTGTTTAAAAATGGCAACGGAATCAGAATGCAACTGTTCTATCTCCACTGTTTAGTGTAGAACGAAATGCATGTGTTCTATCTCCCAAAGCGTATGTTGAAGATGGGAGCGGAATAACAATGCAACAATGTTCTATCTCGAACCGAAATAATATATCATCGTATATTTTGTTCCCCGCCGCGGCCGTTTTGAACATGGCGACGTCCACGATTTTGAGTGGAAATGTAATGACGACTTGATTTTTATAGAACAGACGATTAAAAAATTTGGTATAACACAAACTTTTAAAACGTCTACGTTTTATTATTTGTTTTGTTTTTTAAACTCTAAATGGTTTACATGAAAAAGAAGCTTGTATTCGACATGTAGAGTTAGCGGCCGTTATGCCCTTCCCCCTAGGCTTAGAACCTATGTACGTTGTTCTGAAGTCTGAAGAATTAATTGTGGCGCATTTAATTAACATGCCACCTGAAACTTCAGGTCCTTTTTTTTGCTCGAAACAATAGCGTGTGAGAAAGAACACTGCATTCTGACACTGCAGAGTTTTGCTCATACATCAAAGGTTTTAATGTGGGATTGTAATTGGTGTCATTAATATGTATTAGTATAGTATATATATTTTGGTAGGTGTTTTTATTTCTGACTGTGGTTAATGTTCGTGTGTTTGTTTTTTTTAGCTTTATCCTCCCGAGTCTTGGTTTTATTAAGAATTAAATATTTAAATTGCTGCTTCCATATATATACATTGAGTAACTAAAAATAAAATATTTCATAATTATTATCAAGTACTGAACAATACTATTAAAATACAATAATAATACACGTATTAATAAAGGTAGACCACAGAGCAAGTGCACTATGCCTACGATGGCGTTGATTCGCGGGTGTTCGCACTGTCCATACCACTGATTGCTATATTTCCTATTAAAAATATCGATCTTTGGTTGGTTATCGCTCACTCGTCGATTGCGTCGGGGCCTGCAGGGTTGGCTTGGTCGCTTTGATTTAAAGTCCCCCACTGAAAATCAGTTATATAACTGAGTGGGTAGACTCTAAATAAAATTTATTTATTTATTTATTTATAGTTGCATGGATTTGCTGTTGTATCCTATATAGGTGGTTATTCTCGAACAACTTCAGCGTCTTCTGTGGCGCTACGGTCTAGGTGTGGGCTTTCAGATGCAGGGTTCCAGTCGGATCGAGTTCGAATCACCATGAAAAACTTGAAACTTTATAATTGTGTCAATTTAAAATATGTTGTATACCAAATTACAGGTTTCCGATCGTGTAGGAATAGGAAATAAATAGTAAGATTTAGTAATTTAAAATTATATTTTAATGATTATTCGAATCTAATTTTAGTGTTTCGTTTGCTTTTTTGCTCCTAGAGCGCGTTACAGACGCGTGGATGTGTGCACTCTAAGAAGCATTTGGTACAACTCGTGATAGCTCTTTGTGAGCACTCTAGTCAATCACCTGATACAACTCGGGGAACACTTTCTGAGCATCTGAGTCATTTACCTGATACAATTCTGGTAGCACTCTGTGAGCACTCTTGAGAGCTCTTTTGGTAATCGATTGGTGACCCATTTGACTTATCAGTTTCATTTTTAAAACTACTCGACGATACTTTCGAGGACAAGTTAAGAGTTGTCACATTTAGCTCACGGAAAGCACTCGGTGTTTACTGGGATCTCGCGTGTGTAAGTTGCAATGCTGGACCTTTTTATCTAGACTCTACGCGCTCGCAGTGACAAGCCAAGTGATAGACGAATCTAGCTCAAAGAAGTCACACTGTGGAACTAGTGTACAAGGAGGACGTATTTCGGTTCTGTGCCTCAGTATAAATTGAATATAACTTAGTAATAACAGTGTAACACAAGTCAATAGGTACGCGGGTCTCAATTTCTTTCAATCTAACGTCTGCAGTGACATTAGGACTATATTCTTGGGACCATTAAATAAAGTCGTTTAGTGCGTTCACCTATCACAAGACTGTGGTGTATTAAAGTTTATAATGTGTTTATAATACGCGTAAAGGCGTTTAAACTGTAAATTCAGGAAAAGGATAGGAAGTGTTTTCAAGGCACATTTGCAGCTGTTAAAAACCTAACTACAAACTTCTATAAGCGTCATCCACGTTTTTACGGGGATTTTAAACCCCAAACTCTTTTACGGGACAGGTAAGGGGTTTTCGGATAAGAAATTCGGTTGCGTAACACAGGGATCAGATTACTGAAAAATTATTAAAAAAGCATGTAACAAAATATGGGTTTAAAAAAAGGTTGCAAAATTTTCAAAAACAAAAAATTTTTTTAAAAAAAAAAAAAAAAAAAAAAAAAAAAAAAAAAAAAAAAAAAAAAAAAAAAAAAAAAATTTTTTTTTTTTTTTTTTTTTTTTTTTTTTTTTTTTTTTTTTTTTTTTTTTTTTTTTTTTTTGGTTAGACCCCCCCCCTGGGGTTAGGTAAAATTTTGGGGATATTCGATTTTTAACCCAACAAATAATTCTAAAATACTATTCACAGTACTACTTTATGGCCCCGGGGGGCTAGGCTAAAAAGTTGATGGGATTTTTCCATCTTTCAAATAGAACATTATATTAAATAAAATTTTCATAACTAGTCACTCCCGCCCTCGGGGTAGGTAGCAGACAGTTGGGATTTAGTCTCGTCAGTTTTTAAACCTCACCCAAGCTAATATCTAAACCATCTTTTCGACATACTCACGTCATGGCCGACCCTGTGGTAGGACAGGACAGTTTGGACTATTCTAGTCTTTCACCCACCCACAGCTAATTTTACACATACATTCGAAGTACCAGTCCCCCCGACCCTCGTGGGCTGGCTAGCAGCAGTTGCTGGATAGTCTCGTCGTCTTTCAACCCACCCACAGCAATATCTAAACATATTTGAAAAAACACGATCCCCCGGGGGGGAAAAAAATTTTTTTTTTTTATTCACGGTTCCCCAAAGGGGCGTGCACCCGCCCCTCGGGAAACCGGGCTTTCGGAATTTTCCGGGTTTCCCCCGGGCACCCCCAAAGGGGTTTTTTACCCTCGCATACTTTGGCCTTGGCGACGAAAACATTTTGGCTTTCTGCCGTTTTTAAAGACATTTATTTAAAAGGGCGGAAAAAAAAATGGGAAAAAAAAATTTTTTTTTTGTTTTCCCCCGGGGTTTTCCAAAAAGACCCGAAAACCGTCGGGGGATTTTTCCCGAAACGCCCCGCTTTTTTGACTTTGTTTGGTTTTCCTTTTTAAAATTTTTCGGTGGCGGAGAAGCCCCATTTTGAACCAAAAGAAAAAAATGAAAAAAAAACCCCATATTTTCCAGCGGGAAAAAAAAGAAGGAAAAAAGAAAGAAAAACCCAAAAAAAAAAAAAAAAAAAAAAAAAAAAAAAAAAAGGGAAAAAAGGGGAAAAAAAACCCGGAAAAAAAAATTTTTAAAATTTTTCTTTTTTGGGGGAACCCTTTTTTTAAAAACCCCGTTGATTTGGGGAAACCCAAGGTCAAAAGCAAGGTGAATTTTTTTAAAAAATTTTTTAGAAGGGGGCAAAAGGGCCCTTTAAAGCTTCGATTGGGGGTTTTTTTTTTTTCCCCAAAAAATTTTTTTTTTTTTTAAAAAAAAACCCCCCCACCCCAAAAAAACATCCAAAAAAACGCTTTTGGGTTACGTTTGAAGGTAGAATTTACCGAAAAAATTTGACTTTGCGTGCCGTTTTGCATAGAAAAAAAAAACTTTTTAAGTTGCATGAAAATAAAAAAACGTCATAAAACGGGTTGCTCTAGGGTTTGGGGTTTACTTTTTTTGGTCCATTAAATTAGATCGGGGTCGAGGTTTCCCGAAAAAACAATTTTTAAACCTTCGTTTTGACATCCTAAGCGCCGAAAAAAAATATATTTAAAACCCATTTTATTATTCCTGCGTTTTTGAAATTTTCCCAACGGGGTGTGGGGTACAGTATTCCTCGGCTATATCCACGCGGCAGTTTAGGAGCGGTCAAAAATGACGATTTATCAGCGGCGGGGGGGTTCGAGCCCGGGTCGGACGATACTTTTTTTCAATTGAATGTTGTGAAATTTAATGTTTTGTTAATCAACTACGTACCGTTTGTGGTCGTCTTTGTTTACAGCTTTGTGTAGTGTAAAGGAATTATATAGTAATTAAATTTGTTGTGAAAAGCTTGTGTATGGCGGGGGGAGGAGTGGGAAGGCCAAGAAGGGGGGGAGGGGTAACAATGTATACCATTCAATTTCAAATAATAAAAAATAAAAAACTCAAATATTATGCACCTTTCAAGAGGTCTCCCGAAGTTATTAATATACCCAAAATAAATTTCAATTTCGGCCCCTACTTCAAAATTTACAAAATTACAATTATTATTAAAGGGATGCGTGATCGACTTATTTGCCATTTTAACAAGTCAAAATGTTTCTAAAATGGTCGATTAAGAGTAGTCAAAAATGTAATAGAATTCAATTTTGCAATGTTTTTTTAAACAACTATCGATATCTCGGACAATTTACGCCCGATGGGCCCGAATTAAAGTTTTTTACAGGATTCCTTTTGGTTTTTGCGGGAGGTGGGGGGTGGGGGGAGGCCCAAGAGAATATTTGGTTTTAAAAAAAAAGGGGTTTTTTGCCCGTAAACAAAAACCAGGTTATCAAGGACGTCAACCAAAAGGTAATTGATTTTAAAATATCCAAAGAGGGCAATGACCATGGGGCGACATGGACAACTTTTTTGGAAGACTTCCTTTAGGGTTGGGCAGCAACCCTTTTTTTGGAAAGGGGTGGGGGGGGGGGGGGGGGTCAAAGTCAAATTTTTGTTTTGGGAAATACAGTGTTAACCCTCAACGAACACAACGGGGAATCGAGAGGACAAAGTGGGAGGGGTGATGGAGGGGGTTGGGGGGGGGAAAAGTCGGTTTTAAATATCTAAACCTTGATTATTCATTGAAATTTATTAATTTTTTTCGGTACGAACCCGAATTTTGGGGGACTTTTTGAGTGGACGCCGCAATGGCCTTTTTGGGGGGGGGGGGGGGGGTTTAGAAATAAAATTTAAGAATTTCCCCAATATCTTCAAGCCATTAAAATTGCTTTTTTATAAATGCCAAAGAGGGCAATGCCGGGGGGCGACTGGACAACTTTTTGGTTTTAGATTTCTTTGGGGTTTGGGATCACGGTCTTTGGAAGGGGGGGGGGGGGGGGGGGGGGAAAAAAAGCAAATTTTTTTTTTGGGAAATACATGTGTTTAGCCTCAACAAAACACAACGGGGGAAAGAGGGGAAAAAGGGTGAGGGTCGATGGAGGGGGTTTGGGGGGGGGGGGGGGAAGTGGGTTTTTATAATATCAAAAATTTGATTTTTTCATGAAATGTTTAACTTTTTTCGGTACGAACAAATTTTTAGGACTTTTTTTGAGGGACCCGCAAGCCACTTTTAGGGGGGGGGAAAATTTTGAATAAAAAAAGACATTCCATCAATATCTTAAGCCATTTCATTTTTGGAGGATTCCAATGGGTCGGGGGGGCCGCATCAGCGGTGAGGGCCCCTAATAAAATTAGTTTTTTCTTTGAAAAGGTTGGCCTTTTGGGGAAAAACCAAAAAAAAAATGGTTTCTTTAATAGCTCGGGAATTTTTTGTCCGATCAGGTTCAAAATCGGGCGCTATAGAAAACCGCGCGGGGGAGGCAAAAATTTGGGCGTACCGGGAAAAGCGCCCCGGAAAAACCTTTTTCGTTTTTTTTTTACAAAAGGCGCAAAATTGTAGACCAAGTCCCTCTCGGGCTTACGGAATGGGCGGACGAGGCCAATATTTTGAGTACCCGGAAAAGAGTCCCCGGAAAAACTTTTGTCCCGGATTTTAACGAAAGGCGCTGAAAAACCTCCGATCCCGGGGGTGGAGGTGATCTTTTAATTAATTTAAAGTTAACATAAAGTTTAGGGTTTTCAAAACGGGTCATTTTAAAATAGAAAAAGTGATATGGGCACTCGAGACCATTTAGGGTATATTTTGGACATTCCCCGTTACCGCCCAATTTAAACCAAATTTACTAGAAAGGGTGCCCGTCAACATGAGCATGGCCACAACCCAAAATTTACAATCATTAAAGGCAGGAAAAGGGGAAGGGGGGGGGAGGAAAAGCACAGTTTTTGGGACCTATCACAATATCAAAGAATAAAAGGGGTTTTTTTTATAGTCAAAACAGTGATCCGAGCATTCTGGGGCATTACAAAATTTTTTAAATTTTTATATTTCCTTCCGAGACGTCAGAGGGGCCCCGTCAAAAGCAACGACCCCGAAAAACTTTATTTGAAGTGGGGCCAAAAAACCCTTTTTGGTATTTTTCAAAAAAGTGGTGGTATATTGGGGTAAAAGCATTTTTTTTTAAATTTTCACAATTTTCGTCAATCGGTTTATCTGGGCTTACGGGAACCCGGCGACGAGGGCATGTTTAAGTACGAAAAAAGGGTTTGGAAAAACCTTTTTCCCCGGGTTAACACAGGAAACGCTTTAAATCCCGCCCCCGTTGTTTGGATGAGCGTATTGGTGCATTTAGATGCCATGTGTTCCCCGGATTTTTTTGTTCTGGAAAAAATCATTACTTAACGAAGATTTTTTTTTAAATTAAAAATTTAAAAAAATAAAAAAATTTAAATTTAATTTTTTTAATTAATTAAAAAAAAAAAAATTAAATTAATTTTTTTTAATAAACGTAATTTTTAAAAAAAAAAAAATGTAAAATTGCCCAATTGTATAAAAAATAATTTTTCGATTTCGCTCAAATTTAACACGAATAATTTAATCACAAAATTTAAGGGTTTTGTGAAAAAACATTTCAATAAGATAAAACATGAGGGGGTTTTAAGCAAAGAATTTTTTTAGAAAAGAAAAAAAAAAACCCCTAAAATTTTGATTTTCATGGGAAATAATTTTTTTGATTTCGATCAAATTTTACAAAATATCTTTAATTCATAAAAATTAAAGGTTCTGTAAAAAAAAACATTACAATGGATAAAGCATGTGGGTTAAAGTCGAAGAAATTTTTAAAAATCGAAAAAAATCGAAAATTGCGTTTTTTTTGAGAAAAAATTTTTCCCATTGGGTCCAAAAAAAGTGGCAGTTCTAAGTTCAGAGATTTCGAAATCCATAAAATTTCATCGCAATCGGAGTATCGGTTTTTTGCCGGAATCGTTTTAACAAAACACAAAAATACAGAAAGAAAGAAAAAAAAAAAAAAAAAAAAAAAAAAATTCCCGGTATTTTTTCTCCGTGTAGTGAAAAAAATCTTCGCTTCGCCGCTACGCTCATCCAAAAAGGGGCAATAATTGTGCGACCCGGGGTTTAAATTTTGGGCTCTACGGGAAACCCGGGGAAATTTAAGGATAATTTTACGTACCGGAAAAAATCCCGGAAAAATTTTTTCCCGGATTTTTTCGAAATGCGCAATAATTCTACGAACGGGTATTTTTGGGGTCTACGGAACCGGGGGTCGGGCGATATTTTTACGTAACCCAAAAGGGCACGGAAAAACTTAAGTCGAGGATTTTTTCGATAGGCGCAGAATCGACCCATCAGGGACATCTCGGGGCTCTGCGGATCCCCGCGGACGAGGCGAAGATTTAGAATACCGGGAAAAACGACCCGGAAAAAACCCCATGTCCCGGATTTTTAGAAAGGCGCAATTGTACGACGGGTCCCTTTTTTGGCCCACGGAACGGGCGTTGAGGATCATATTTTTACGTCCCAAAAGCGTCCGGTAAAATTTTGTTATGGATCTTTACAAAGGCACAATTATTGTCCCATTGGGTCCCTCTGGATCTACGGAACCGCGCGGATGTGGCTAAAACTTTGAATACTTTAAAGTTGCCCCACTGGAGGCCTTAGTAGCTCGGCATTTTTCGTCCAAGCGAGCAAGACAAAAATTTATGTTACCGGAAAAGCGTCCCGGAAAATTTGTCGTCCCCGGGAAATTAAAATTGGGGTAAAATCAATTGATATCGTAAAAAAAATTCCACGTTTTTCAAACGGAGGGGAGGGTCGGCGACGAACAAAAGGTGCCGGAAAACAAAATTTTTTTCCCAAAGTTTCGGATTAAGACAAAAATGACCCCCAAAATACCGCATCGCGGCCGAACTCGGGGCCCATTTTCGAGTTTTTCGCGGCAAGAGGTTTCAAACTACGAGGAATTCCAGGTACGAGGTTTTCCCAAACCCTCCCCGCAGGGCTTTTTAAGCCGCGGTAAAACGGGATTGTCTACAGCCAACTATTCGACAGTACTACGTCATCGCCGACCCCCGTGGGTAGGACTAGCAGACAGTTGGGACGGTTTGCAGTCTTTCAAACCCCAGCCAGAGTAATATTACAGCCATACTATTTTGGACAGTACTCCCCCCCGGCACTCGCGGGGGGCCCTCTTTTGCCCCCAAAAAAAGGCTTTTGCAGGCCCCCCCGTTTGCTGGGTAAAAGGGGGGGCCCTTTTTGGTTTTAAAAAAAAACCCCCCTTTCCAAACCCTCCAGGGGGGCCCAAAAGGGGTAATTTTTCTTTAACCCCCCAAAACCAAAATTTCGAATTTCGACAGTACTCACCCCCCCCCTCAACTGGGGCCCCGAAACC
Organism: Sweltsa coloradensis; assembly: GCA_024449915.1. Taxonomy (NCBI): domain Eukaryota; kingdom Metazoa; phylum Arthropoda; class Insecta; order Plecoptera; family Chloroperlidae; genus Sweltsa; species Sweltsa coloradensis. The sequence continues at coordinate 25 of JAMZAV010015829.1, read as the reverse complement.
CCCCCGGTTTTGTTTTGAAAAAGGG
>JAMZAV010015828.1:0-11945 GCA_024449915.1 Sweltsa coloradensis | reverse complement strand
CAAAAATTTAGTGATTTTGGTTTTGGGGGAGGTGCCCGGGTCAAAGGAATAGCCCCGGGTTGAGTATAGATTTGAGCCGTATACTAACTTTTCACCAACATAATTAATGGAGTTCTGAAATGGTGGAGTTCCGGGAAAAACCAACAAGGCCATTTTTTAACAGGATCTTTTTCATTTTTTTTCTTTAAAATTTTCATATCATCGCCCACATTTTTTGTCATTGTAACGCGACAAAACTCGGAATTGAAACGAAAACTCCGTTTACAGTAAAAAAGTATTTGATATCTCAGAGAGAAAATGCAGATCCTTTTCCCTTACCACAAAGGGGTTTCCGATTGAAAGAATGGCAAACACGGGAAACAAACAAAAAAGGAAAATTGGCTAGAACAAAAGGGGGTTTTTTTTCCCCGAAACATTTTTGCTATTTCCCGCAAGCGGAAAGGGGAAGTTGATGCTTTTTGGCCGGGTTTTTAACATTTTAAGAGTACAGAAGAAGTTAAAAAATGTTTTTTGTCGTTTGAGGCGAAAACCCAATTAATATTTAACCCTGAAGAATGGTTTTTCAACTTGTGAGTCGAAAGAAATTTTCTTTTCTATTTAAAGAAAAGAAGTTACGTTTTTTGAAATGTGTTAGGCGGCTGTTTTGACTGAAGTGAATGGGTTTTTTTAACGCTCCCATTCAGTTAGAACAGTTAAGGCATATTTCAAATTAGTTTTGATTAAATTCCTTTTTTAGGTGCTTTTTGGACAGGCACGATGCCCATGTTTTGTAAGCTAGACCTTATAATGAGTATACAAAATTAAATCCCAACGCAATAAAAGGGGGTAGGGATGACAGTAAATAAATAAGCGGTTAAGCTCGCCACGAAAAAATTTACACATTTGAACAATTCAAATTCAGTACCACTTTGGATAAGAATAGTGATGAGCATTTTATATGTAAGCGAATGATTTTCAAGGTTTTAGTGAACGACGGCATGTTAGGGTCAAAATTTATTATTTTGTATTCATAGTCCGGTGTATATTAGTAGTATATAGTAGTTTTGTATTCGCCGCCAGTGTAAGTCCAAACCTCGAATTCTACACCAAGGGGAATCTAGTTTCTACATTTCCTTTTTCATCGCTAGCATCGCTTCATTCAGGCCCGTGATGAGTCTTCGCTTAAGCCCTTTGATTTATAAATCCCCCCATTTCTGTAAAAGGGGGAAGAAAATTTGGGGAACTGGGGGGGGCAGAAGGGCCGGGGAGGGCTTGAAGGTTATGATGCATTGGCGTAATAACATTGAGTTGAAATGAAATCTGGGATGAAACTGGGAAGGATTTCCAAGGATCTTTAAGTAAGAATATAGGCCGCGTTATTTTTTCTTTTCCCGCGCTGACCCCGTGTTTTAAAAGTTTCCTAAGCCAGCACGTTTCCAGAAATTAGCCGATATTGCCCGGGCAACGCGTGTGGCAGGGGGGGGGGGTTTTTTTACACTTTTTCCGATCAACCCGGCTTCGAAAGACAGGATTTTACGCAAGAGGGTTTTTTCTAGGCAAGGTAACTCATTTTGCTTTGCTCTTAGCCAGAGACTGAGAACTAAGAAGGCCTTTAAAGCAGGTAAAGGGCAAAAGAGTATGAGACGGACAATCTAATTTTGTTTGTTGGTCTCATTTTATTTGCCCTTTGACCTCAGACAACTTAAAGCATATTAATTGTTTTATATCTTCAACTAAGTTAAAAAGAAAAACCGTCAATAGGATAACAAAAAAAATTAAAATTTTTTTAAAAAATTATTCACAGAGGAAGGTTTACGTCAAGAATAATCACCAAACCAAAATAGTAAAATTTTTAAATTAGTCCCCATTTTTTCCTGTTTAAAAATTTTTAAGTATTTATTCTGTCAAATCATAATTTATATTGACATTATCTATGTGTAGTATGGTAATGTAAGGGGACCCCACGGAAAATTGTTTTTATTATTTTAGATTGTCACGACTGTCATAATTAAATAATGTAAAAAAATAAAATAAAACAAATCAATGTTCGGGCAAGAGTTATTTGATTGTTTAAATGTGAGTTATGTAGGGCCTATACATCGGAGTTAGAAAAGTGTGAAAGAACCCAAATTTTTCAGCCGGGATGAAATAATTCCTTCGCATCCGTACAACAATCTTCTTTTCCACCCTTGCCGTAGTGCACCACTCCACCCCCACCCCGCCCCACTCACGCCCCCCCTTCCCTGTTTACTTTTATTTATACCCCGGGCAGCATAAAAGCAAACCTATGCTATACAGGGCTCAGCTAAAAATGTTTTATGTCATCTCGGGTCCAAACAAAAATAAAATCCAAAAAAATAAAATTAGGGAAAAACTGGGCATATTTGAATAAGCGGACTGCTTTTTTGTATTATGATACAAATGGTAAAACTTTTTTTCACAGCTATGTGATTTTAGGTTATGTCCCTATATTAATTTTGTTTTGAGGCGATATTTTTTTTCTTATCAGACACAATTTCCTATAAAAATTAGTTTTGTTATTTTTACTTTTTTTTTACTGTACTTACTCCAATTACACTCACTTTATTCTTGCATTCCATTTTTCAGATTTCATTTCAGCTTTAATACTAATAGAGGGGATTAGCCTAACAATTAGGGGTTTTGTGGGAGAGGGCTGAATTTTTTTACGTATACTCAGAAAAACATTATAAGAAAAAATTGCCCGAGGAGCCCGAAAAAATCCCTCCGGTTTAAGGGGGTGGAAAAGGGGGGAAAAAATTTCATTTTTTTAAAAATTAAAAAAATCAAAAAACAAAAAAATTTGATCCAGATTACAAAATTATTACATATTTTAGATAAAAGCCAAATTTTTAAAAAAAAAAAATATATATCACCATATATGTAAATAACCAGATTTAACACCCCCTTTGTCTTTTTTTTAAAAATTTTCCCCCTGTGCGGGAGGATTACCACCAGTTACGGGTTAAGGAAGGGCTGTGAATTTGTCTAAAAAACTCATAAAAATGATCCAAAAAAAATTTGGGCCCCAGGAGCCCCCAAAAAAATGCGCTTAAAGGAGAAAGAGGGGGGGTACTAAAAGGGGTTTATAAAACTAAAAAAAAAGAAATCCGTATTCAAAAATATTTACAAGCCAATTAAGGTATTTTGTTAAGGTCTAAACTTTAATTAAAAAAAAAAAATTTCACCATTAAAGTAAATTTATCAGATTATGCGCCCTTTTTCCCCTTTTTATAAATTTCCTAATATTACGAAAAGGACGGCGACCACTTTTTTTTCACAAATTCTCCTAATATTACGAATAAGGACGAAAAAAAAATTTTGTGATGCTTTGGGACATTTTACCCAAAGGACTTTTATTCTTTTAACAAATTTTACTCAATTTTAACGAAAGTGTATCGTGGACCCCTGTTTTTTTCAAAATTAGCCAATAGTAAGAAAAAGGATAAAAAATTTTTTTTTAACACTTTAAATACAGTTTCACTCAAGGACCCTTTTACCCCATTTTAACAAGTTTTACTCAATTTTAAAAGAAAGGTGTCGTTGACCCCTCGTTTTGTTCAAAATTTTGCCTTTAATAAAAAAATTAAAAAAAAGATTTTTTAAAAACCTTTGGTACAGTTTACTCAAAGGACTTTGCCCCATTTTAAAAAGTTTTTCTCAATATTAAAAGAAAGTCTTATTTTATGACCGTTTTTTCTCAAATTTTCCTAATAATACAATTTGGACGAAAAAAAGATTTTTTTTTTTATACACTTTGCATACATACTTTTTAAAAATGGGGTCAAGTCCCTTTTTGGGGAAAATGTACCCAAGGTGTTAAAAAACTTTTTTTTTTTAATTTTCTTTAATCATAATTTTTTAACAAAACGAGTTCACACGATAATTTCGTTTTAAAATGAGTGAAAAATTTTTAAAATGGGGTCAAAGTCCATTTAGTGAAAACTTTCCCAAGGGGTAAAAAAATTTTTTATCCCTTTTTTTTATTGGATAATTTTGAACAAAAAGAGTGGTCACACGTCACTTTTGTTAAATTGAGTGAATTTGTTTAAAAAAGATCAAAGTCATTGAGAAAAAAAGTACCCAAAACACACAAAATCTTTTTTTTCGTCCTAATCGTAAAATTTGGAGAATTGTGACAAAAAGAGTGGTTTCGCACGATACACTTCGTAATATTTAGGAAATTTAGAAAATGGGGGAAAAGGGGCATAATCGACCAGATTTTCTATATGGGAAATTTTTAATTTTTTTAAAATTTAAAATTTAGCCTTAAACTACAACACACATTAATATGGCGTTGTAAATATAAATTTGAATACGGTTTCTTTTTTTTAGTTTTTCAACCCCTTTTTAGTACACCCCCCCTTTCTCCTATAAGCAAGCAACTTTTTGAGGGCTCCCGGGCCAATTTTTTGAGATCATTCTTTTGGAGTGTTTTAGAAAAAATTCACGGCCTACACTTAACCCGTAAGGGGAGGTAACCTCCCCCCAGAGTGGTAAATTTGTGAAAAAAAGCAAAGGGTGAAAATCTGGTTATTTTAATATATGGGGATATATTTTTTTTTTTAAAATTTGGACTTTTACTACAATATGTAAAATTTTGTAATCTTAGGATCAATTAGTTTTATTTTTGAAATTTTTTTTATATTTTAAAAATGCCTTTTTTCACCCCCCTTTCCACCCCTTAACCGGAGGATTTTTCATGGCTCCCCGAGGCAATTTTTTTTATAATGTTGTTTTGGGGTAACAAACCCAAAATTTTGCCCCCTTTCCACAAAACCCCCAATTTTTCTTATTTTCCTTTTAATCCGCTTGATATAAGCGATTAAAATTTTGTGAAGCAGGGCGTTTTTTTTCACGATAAGAGTTCAATTAGACAGGGTGTTTTATTATTGTGTTTAAAAGGTGTTTATAATTTATTTTAATTAAAATAATTCCTAATTATAATTAAAGGATATAACAATGCTTTTCATGTAGTTCTGTCAACTTATATTTTTATTTCAGTTTGGCGATACTTGACGTTACGTTTAGGCCAATCAGAATTTCAATGTTAGTTGTAGTCAAAATTTGTGAGTCAATGGAGTCAAATAATTCAATGGTTTTTGAAACCTATTGGGAAGGAAGATTTTTTATAAAACCGAACCTCGCATACGAAGTGTAACTTAATGTACCACTACATGTAGATTGCCGGTCGTATAACGTGTCGTGAACGCAAGACTTCCGATCATAAGCAGAGATTAAGGGTGAATATCTAGAACGGTTCTGACATTGCACGCTAGGTTGACTCGCTCGCAGTATAGGCTATAAGTATTTATAGCAATACCTTATCCATCATGCTGAATCAACTACCCTGGTTGGCGTTAAGAAAGCTAGCAGCCGGGACGGGGCCTGTAAAGAGCAACCGTGGGCGAGGGCTGTGGTGATTTAATAACTTATAGTTTAAGTTACAAGTTACACTGCGATGAAGGAAAACCAACGGACAATACTTACATGCAAATCTATAATCAATAGTCTTTGGTGAAATGGTTACGGAATACTTAAAGGGTAAAAACCCAAAATTTTTTTTACCACGTGAATCTTTGGCACAATACTACACTTAAATGACGTTTAAAAAATTATATTGTTACCTGTGATTTAACACGAATTTTTTAATTTTTTTGATCCAGGAATTGGCCGAAAATTGGTGTTTTGGAAAATTTCCTAAATCGCTTTAACGCTTCTTTTTTTGTCCATATAGATACTAGAGCATAGTACCAATCTAAAATGCCCCTTTATAAACATCGTGTCTTGAAACTGTGCCCAAATATACCTCAACACGCAAAAATATGCATTCCAAATCACACCCAATATGGTAATCAGCTTATTTGAACGAATACTGAAATTACAAAAAAAATATAGAGAATTTACAGAAAAGGTTTCTTGAGTACGTCAATATGGCCAATATTTTTTTGGATCAAAATCTCCATTTCCACGGAGCATAAAGATCGTCCCCATGTTATTTCTTAGGGAGATTTTTTCATGGGAATCTTAGGGACAAAAAGTCATGTTTGACAATTTTTGGGAGGTCATATTGGCCAAAATTTCTGTAATTGCTATTTACTAATTAGCCTGAATGAAAATTCTTTGAGTATCAGAAATAATTTTAACAAGCAACTATTGTTATTATCACCAAATGATGTCTATCCTTCAACCAATAGGTGCATTTACGAATCAGGATATAAAGGAAACGCTTAAGTCCCCGCGTTGTTGGATGAGGAATATTGGTGCATTAGCTGCCATTGTGTTATGCGGATTTCTGTTGTGAAAAAATTATTACTAGTCGAAATTTTTTTTAAAATTAAATTAAAAATCTAAAAATTTATTAATTTTTTTATTAATCGTAATTTTAAAAAAGAAAAATCTCCAATTTCGATTAAAGAAAATATTACTTTTCGATGGCTCAAATTTTAACAATAATAATCATAAAATTAAGGTTTGTAAAAAATCATACAATAGGATAAGTGTAGTGTTATAAGTCAAAGAATTGTTTAAAAAAGAAAAAATAATTTTCGATTTCATAAGAAATATGTTTTGATTGCGCTAATTTCAACAAATACTTAATTCATGAAATGACAGTCAAAAAATATTAAAATGATTTTAAGCATGTAGGTTTAAAGTCGAAAGATTTTTAAATAATCGAATAAAAAATCGTAAAATTGCATATTTTTCATGAGAAAAATTTTTCTTGCGCTCAAAACGTGTGTCTAAGTTCAGAGATTTAAGGCTCCATAAAATTCACACAATGGAGTGTGGTTACAGCGGAATATTGTTAACAAAACACAATATAAAAGAAAAAAAGAAAAAAGAAAAACATTCCGGATTTTTTCTCCAGTAGTGGAATGGAATTGCTCCTGTCTATCGCTCATTAATCAACTAGCTTTATAATGAGATACCGATCATAACTTTTTAATGCTTGCTAATATTTGTATCATTGCAAAATATGTGTACAGATTGTGGATGGTGACCTTTCAAAATAATTCCTTAATTTACACTTTTTTCTTCAAAAAATTTTTAAAAGTTCAATTTTTAAAAAAAAAAAAGCTTTCATTCGTCTAATCTATCACGAATCTTATGTCGTGTATCCATAGTTTGTAAAGCAACGATTGCATGGATATTATTTGCTCACTTTTGAGTGCAAATAAGTCGTAGGTGGTCGTTTTACAACATGTCAGCCTACTTGTCTGTAACAAAAAAACTCAATTTTTATTGTTTTCGGTAAGTATGTTGTAAATTTCAACTATAATAAGAATGTTACATAATTCTCAATTACGCTATTATTGGTTGTGTTTCACGCTGGCGCGGTAGGCAAGCACTTTCCCCTGATTCCCAAGGCCGCACGGGAGATTAGAAAGCGCGGCGTGACGCGAGTCAGAACGTGGGGAAACGTGGTTTCACCGTCTTTTGCGTGGCAGAAAAAAAAGGTTAAAATACGGTCCCAATTCATCACGTATTTTGACCCCCAGTGTTATTCTAGGCAAGAAAATCGACCAATCTTCTGAAAAAACGGAAAGTTAAAAAAAGTTTACCCCTTTTGTTCGAAAGGGTCGTTCTGTTTGAAAAAAATAGGAGACATGATTTAAATCGTGATGATAAACAATTTTTTCATCACTAAACAACACAGTAGCAATGATTTAATGGGAGATTCCCATGAGATTACAAACAATATAATTTTTTAGATAAAAAAAATGAAAAAATAGGTCCAGAGGAAAATGGCAACCTTTATAACTAATGATCAAAATGACAATTTCAAGACAAAACAAAATAAAACTTTATTTTTTCTGAATGACCTTGTAAAAAATTTATGAAATGTTATTCTGCGAATGAATATAAAATTTTTCATGTAGTAAAAAAAAAATACACGGCAATAAAGTGAAAAAAAGCGTGTCTTATACTTTGCGTAAGGATTGAGTAAATTTTTTTCTTGTGTTACGGCCCGGGAAATCCACAAATAGCAGGGTTTGGAGCTACAAGGATAAATAATGAAATGCATTTTACTAATATGTTTTATTTACACCTCCATATTCCAGAAAACTCTTAAAATAACAACATACGCAATGTTTCCCAATGAAAATATTTTAAGTCTGACTGGTAAAAAATTGTATTTTTTTGATGGTGCAGGAACACAGTACTATGGGGCAGAGCTCTTTTGTCACCCTCTCATTCATATTTGAAATTTTAACACTTTAAAAATTTTGTTTGTTTTAAAAAAAAATCTAGAGCTCATTCGATGTGGCGAAGATGACCCAGTAGGTCTCATTTTGATATTCCCGGCAATCCTGAGAGAAACATTTTCCCAAGGTTTTCCTTCAGTTAAAAAATGCAAATAGTAAATTTATCTGAATAAATCGGACAACGACGATCTTATAAAAACTACCTAACCCCAAAAACCTAGTTTCGAATCTGAAAATTTTTTAAAAACGAAAATAAAACCTTTACTGTAATATTCCTTCTCATGGATCATGTCGTATATTCATCCGTCGACAACTGCTGAGTCTTAAAACGTCTCGTTCTTACTTTAAGTTGTGAATGCATCCGACGATCTGGCTGTAGATTTCACTGCCAAGCCCCCTAGCCGGATCCCTGCACCCAGCTCTAAGCTTAACGCCAGATGAGTCGGTTGCCGATTAACCATGGGCGCAAGGGGCCAAGTTCTTCGCGCGAGAGATTGATCATAGGAAGGTGGTCAAGTTCTTGGAATGTTTAAGTTGTCCAAACTGAGGGTGTTATTGACTGAAGGCAACAAAGGGGTAGTTACGTCATCAACGGTACGGCGATTCTCTTCCAAGGTATGTGATACTTATACAAAGCTATGATGCTATGGTCACAAAGTCGATGAATCAGAATCAAGCCAACCACACACACCATGTCCTTACTCACATCCATGCTATCTGCATTATCTCCTTATCTTGCTCTAACCGTCTGCAACTTACGTAACATTTTAGCATCATTCCTGGTAACATTGATTAAATGGTTCTCTTTTAGTTGTGCGTTTATTTTACGATGTCCATAGACTTCTGTAGTATACTTAAATAGATCTAGTAATTATAATAAACATGTAGATATTTTTATTGCCATATACATGCACGCCATGCTTATATTCTTATATTGTACAGTCAGCTGAGCTGGTCTTGCCATTTTTACTGTATAATCATCCTTGTCATGCCCTGCGATTGGCGACGCATATTTTAATTTGTTTCAATGATTAGAATTTTTTCATTTTTTTTAAAAGAATTTTTCATTATTAAATTTAATAAATTTCGTACGAAAATGTGAAAATTATGTGAAATCATTGTGTAGTTTTATATATAAACTATTTGCTGACAACAACAACAAAAAATATACTACCAAATAATTACTATACACATCCACTGTTTCATTTTCATTTTTTTATTTTCATTTAATCCTGTTAGTGTATTAAGTCATGCAACTGCATATGACTAGTAAACCCGAGCGAACATAATTTCTGCAAAGTTCTGTATGGTGCATTCCGTACATCAAATTAATCGTGTCTCTTCATGTTAATCACGTTTTACAAAAAAAACATCGCAATTGGTCTTGATAATATTTTGTTGTTAAATCATATAAAATACACATACGGACACGCAAATAATATTGCAGATTATTATGAAAGTGCATTATAAATTTGTGATTTTCGTCTGATTTTGCTGGCTTTTTTTTACAATAGAACCTTGAATTTATAAATGTATTTTTATTTTTACTTCTATTGCATGCCATAATAATTATAACGAACACAATGTTTTTCCTACAATGTGTTTTGTAATGTTTACATTGATTTTTGGAGACGATATGGCGGGAAATAAATTTAATGACATCAATTTAATATTTAAATTTTAAACATGACCCCTAAGTGGTATGGACTTTGTTCTGAATCTTTTTACCGGAATGATTTTACCGCTGTGCTATTAAAATGTTAGCTAGACCAGAAGGAACGAAAACATGTTACTTTTGTTCTCAAATTTAAAACGGTCAGTGAACACATATTATTGTGTTAATTTTTATGTATGTAAAATAATTTTTTATTGTATCAAAGGTATGAAAAATTACTCCGAATCAATTTAAATCTAGAATACCATGATAAATACAAGACAATGGGAAACATGTATGAAAGTTAGTTTAAAAAAATACATTAGGTGAAAAGTGTTTTGCAGTTGAGTATATCCCACACACAACAAAAAACTTGTAATAAAATCAGCCAAACCTCACACAATCAAAAGCCATGAGGTCTAAAAGAAATTCCAAGCTTATGTACCCTCCTACATTTTCTCAATCCACTTTGCCGTGTGCCTGCAGCCTTGCAAAACGTGGCGAAATTGTATTTGCAACTATTGTTTAAAATGTAAAAGTTTGTTCAAATTTATTTTGCCAAGCTTTGCAAGGATGCAGTCACAGGGCAAAGTGGATTGCGAAAATGTAGGAGATACATAAACTTGGCATTTCTTTTAGACCTCATTGCTTTTGATTGTGTTAGGTTTGTCTGTTTTTTTACTTGTTATGTGTGGGATCTCATTACTTTTTCAATTCTATTCCAAAATTATTTGTTAAAATACAATAATTTTATCAAAGTTGAATAAATTGCAATGAAATTACCAATTAACAATAGAATGTAAAATATCTAGTGGTCTAAAGACTTGTTTTTTTGTAAACAATGTAGGTGAACATCGTCAAGTAACTAAAGTTACTTGTTGATTATGTTAAAACCATTATTTGGAAGCCTTCCAGCAAACTTGTTCGACTTTTTCTTTCAAAAGGCACTACATCACAAAAGCCTTAATGCCCATGTAAAATATGAACGTTGTAGCCCCACCCGTTTGGGCAGAAACGCTGGCCGATTGAAACTGACGAATTAGACAGTAGTAGCAGTAGTAGCAGTAGTAGCTAACATCCTTAAAGTGATTTTGAGGTGTTTCAAGTCATATTTTCACCAAGAAGATATGCTCGTACTCCAACCAAATTTGGCATGTTTGTCATGTCCCTAAATTTCCTCGATTTTGATAGTTTGCAAGTCCACATCACGTTTCATGACGGCTGGGTTACACCTCGAAATCACCCCAACTCTGTTTGCTGTATAAGGTGCCTGAGTGTGTAGCGCACCGCGGCTTGGCTGCGGCGCCCTAACGGGCACCTAGATTTCTGTATTTTCTGAACGATATTGAGAAAACCTAATATGCTTATTAAGTATTGATTACATATAAAATTTACTATTAATTTAGTAGCTTAATTATTATTTTACTAATATTATGTTCAACAGTCTCTATAGTCAGTTGGTCTTGTAGATGGTTTTACCTTTGTAGTAAAAACACAATGGAAACACATAATATGGAATTTCCATTTTATTCGAATAGATAACTCACTTAATTCGCAATCGTCCAAATAGATTGAAGGCTGTTTCATTTACTTTCAAAATCCGCGCTATTTCCTGGCAGTTGTTAGGGATATGAGTTTTTTGATTGTTACAACGAATAATTTCCTCGACCAGAGTGGTAAATAGGTCACGTTTGCTATTTTCTCGGGTTCGCCTGCGCAATAATTAAGCACAACATCGTGTTTACATCTCCTGCAGATTTAATGCTTCATTATATAGTCATGACAATATCTCGAAATAGTAATTACGTTCAGAATGACACAAAACATAGAACCCCCTCACGACTTGATGACCGGTATCAAACAATCATTTAGTACTCAAGAAAATCAAACTTTAAAGTATTGAAGACAAAATATATATACACATGTTATATTTGCTGGTTCAGAACTTTTACATGGATATACTAATATGAATTGTAAATATTTTAATTGTAGAAGAAGCAAAAGAAATCAGCAACAACAATTTCAAATTGGGGATTTTTAGTCTGCCCCAGACACACATACGCACATACGCCAGGTATTAAAAA
>JAMZAV010015827.1:0-11896 GCA_024449915.1 Sweltsa coloradensis | reverse complement strand
TTATTTTGTTTTTATTATGTTTTGTGTTTGTATAATATGATTTTAAATTTATTATATCCTAGAACCTCAATGTAAAACGGCAGCAATACTGTATTTGAGTGAACCCAATAAATAAATATTGTCAATATTATTATCTTTGCAGTGTATTGTGGAATGTGCGTTCAGGACAGAAGGCTACATTACCAAGGTAAGCTGAAATCATTCATTAATACTCACAGACGAAGACATCATAATAACTCCTAAAAGGTGGAACGTATTGCTTCATCCCTTGTCAAACTATCAAGACTGCTGATATCAATACTATTTTTTACATTGTAATTATTATTGTTTACCTCTAGTAATTAAATTACGTTTCGTGGCCTCTTATAGACTAAAGCGTTTTTAAATCAAGTTTTCACGGTATGACAAAGAGATCTGAGAATTTTTCTCCGTCCTGTGGGTGTGAGCGTGTCACTCCAGATCATGCACGTGATTTTAGGAATATTATAGCGACTTTTGTAACGTTTACAAGCTCGAGAGATACATTGAAACATTATCTAAGAGGCCACTATAACAGAATTGGAGTCACTATTTTAATCCAAGATTGGAAAAGAGTACCTGTCTTTATTATTCCACCGTAAGGCTATTGTAATCATCCTAGGGTCAAAACCTTAGAATTCCAATGAAGTTGGCTGTTAATGAAAGAGTACCTTTATTAAAACGGAGAAAAACAATTTTTTTGGTCGGGACATAACCTCACTATATCGGCCATTATGTGTCTTTTTTTATAATAGTGAAGCCAGCACAGCTAGTGCAAAATTATATTTTTGGATGAGCGTAGCGAGCGTAGCGAGCGAAGCGAAGATTCCATTTCACTACACTGGAGAAAAAAATCCGGAATGTTTTTTTTTTCTTTCTTTTTTTTGTATTTTTGTGTGTCTGTTAACACGATTCCGGCTAAACCGTTACACCGATTGCGATGAAATTTTATGGAGGTCTTCGAAATCTCTGAACTTAGAACTGCCACGTTTTTTAGCGCAATCGGAAAATTTTTTCTTATAAAAAACGCAATTTTACGATTTTTTTCGATTTTTACAAAAAGTTCTTTGACTTAAAATACCTACATGCTTTCTCCGTTTGTAATGATTTTTTTACAGAATCTTTATTAAATGAATAAAATATATTTGTGTGAAATTTGAGCGTAATCGAAAAATTATTTCTCATGAAAATCGAAATTTTACGGGTTTTTTCTTTTTTTAAACAATTCTTTACTTATAACTCCACAGCTTTATCCTATTCTAATGATTTTTTCACAGAACCTTAATTTCATGAAATAATTTATTCGTGTTAAATTTGAGCGCAATCGAATAATAATTTCTGATGAAAATTGCAATTTTACGATTTTTTTCTTTAAAAAAAATTACGATTAATTAAAAAAATTAAGCCAATTTTTTATTTAATTTAATTCAATTTAAAAAAAAATCTTCGACTAAGTAATAATTTTTTCACAGAACAACAGAAAATCCGCGTAACACAATGGCAGCTCAATGCACCAATTACGCTCATCCAACAACGCGGCGGGACTAAAGCGTTTTCCTAGTGATAATCGTTTTTTTGGGTATAGTGTGTAAACACCTTTAGCTTCAACTTCAGCTATAAGGACAAGGACAAACCGACAGTGTTGGCTCGGGCGCTAAGCGCTCGACTCTGTTTCGGGAGGTCTCGGGTTTCGAATCCGTCGAGACCGGCAATCCTGACTGAAGGGTTTTTTCCGAGGTTTCCTCAGTCGTTAAGGCGAATGAAAGGGGATTGAGTCTTTTAAATTAGCCCTCGGACATCCCTTCACAATTTTCTATCCGCACATACCTAGTTCACCTGGAGAGGGGCTAATTGCACCCTATAACAGGTTTCCCACGATAAAAATAAAATATAAGGACAAATAGATTTCTGAAATAACAGTGGGTGTACGATTTTTTTTGCTAGACGATACAAAACTCAAACAAACTCGTATTTGTACCGTTTGAAAAAATAAATCGTACGCCAACTGTATTTTCAGAAATCTATTTGTCCTTATAGCTGAAGCTAAAGCTAAAGGTGTTTAGAAACTATATCCAGAAAATCGATCTCAAAATGTATTTTGCACTAGCTGGCTGGCTCCCACTATTGTCAAAAAACGACATATAATGGCAAATAGTGAGGTTATGTCCCACCCCCCAAAAAATACAATATTTGTTCAGTTTTAAGTAAAGCCCTCTTTCATTCAAAAAACTTTTCAGCCATGTTTCTTCGACTTCCAAACTATCGACCAGAGGTGGTACAATAGTCTTAAAGTCTAAAACGAAAAAAATAAAAAATAAAAAAAAACAATAAATTGTATTTTCAGGGTTCTGATGGCAAAGAGGTTGTCAACCTAAGTGAACTTAACAATTATCTCAAAGCTATAGCAAATGGTCCATGGGCCTCTGTTATGGCAGCAGCCCAAAACGATTGTACCAAAGTATTGCGTAAGTATATCAACTTAATGATACCTCAACATCTGGTAAACACTGCAAACTTCTGCACTGATAAAGTTCTTTCGGCCCCTCGTATTTTTGTGAATAAAAGTGGATATAAAAGTGAATAAACATATATTTTAAATTTCAAGCATATAAACAAAGCACCCAATACAAATGCATAAAAAATTTAAATAACATAAAGATGACTATACAAACAAAAACCATAAATAGCTAAATATTTTTTAATTAATATTATTTCGGTGCATTACTTAGAATATATTTTTCACTGAGGGAAACCTGTTATATGGTGCAATGTATGTCCCTCTGCATGTGTTAATCCATGGGTATGTTTCGGATAGTAAAATTGTAAAGGGATGTCCGAGAACTGTTTGATAGGAAGCAATTCCTTGCATTCGCTTTAACGACTAAGATCTTGAAAAAACAATTAGTCAGAATTGCCGGTCACGACGGTTTCGACCTAGGACCTCCATAACCAGGGTCTCGCACTTTACGCTTGAGCCAACGATGTCAGTTATGGTCAATAGGAAGCCCTTTTGGCAACCGCATACAACTAAAGAAAGTCAAAAAAGTACTATATGTTATAAACCTGTACTTAACTCGAATGTTTATATTCACAGCTGCAGTTAAACCAGACGGGGCCCTGCCCCTCGGGATTGGCGAAATTAACTTCTGTCTGATGAAAAACTTGCTTCGTGTAAGAAAAAAGAAATTACGGTCACACGTCCACTTCTCCTGCACATTTTTCCATTATTTTTTATATACCATGCATCAATCTACATTCTACAGGCTTGAAAGAACCAAATGGCGAAGCGAGTGGGCAATAAAACTGAATAACTTTGGACTGGGATCTGTTTTTACGTTTGTCTGTCTTTTTGTTACGGACAAGTCACATCGCATGGGGCTATGTTCTAAAACTAATTTTCAGGAGCATATTATTTTTGTAGCTTTTATAATCGACAGAAAAATCCGTCACGATTAAAGATACAAAAAAATTATAAACTGAAACATTTCTGATTAGAATTAGAAAAACTTTATATGTAACGGAATATCAGCTACAAAAAGGTGAGGTTCGAGGAATATTCGCTTGGTATTTAATTTCCGACCGCGTCCTTACTCTTTAGTCTTTTAATACGAATAAAACCTCAAAATTTAATTGATAGACGAGCGATCAAGCCATGTTTCATGCTGCTTGATTTTTTGAGCAAAAAAAGATAGGGAATTTCACATAACTCTCAGTTTAATGTCTACACTTTTTTCATGAAGTTTTTTCATGAAACACCATTGTAGAACGTAATTTGTAGTTTACAAAAATGTAACGTAATTGAGCCCTTACGAATTATGAGGTAGGTTTTCAAGGTCTACTGAAAACAAAGGATTCTATAGCTCCTAGATTTTGAGATTCAGTTTACTATGTTTGGATTGATTTTAAAAATTTTTTGGCCATCGCTATAAAAAGTAAAGTGTTTACATTTGAAACAACGCGCCTACAGGCCCCCGCTGGAAAATTAGTTAATGTGACTCCCTAGATATAAATGTATTATTATATTTACAGCCTGAAACATTGCTCGGCGTTTATGGAATGATGGGATTAAATCCTTGGATTTCTTTCTTAGCACAAGCACAATCATAATATATACGTATATCATAATTTTTTTTAAAATAAAATTTTTATTTATTTTGGCACGCCGGTATTAATGGCAGCACGACTTCGCGCCAAAAGTTGGGAACAAAATAAAAGTTGTACATTTTCCGTATATCCTTTACAAATTTATACGCTTCATAATTAAACACTTCTTAAACAAAATGCAGGAAAAAAAATATACGAACATAACTAGTGAAGTAGGCTACAAAACGTCAAGCAAATGAACTTGTAAAAACTATAATCACTGAAGAAAAATTAATATCACTCTAAATAATACAAACATTAACATAATATTTTTTTATATTTCCAAACAATTAAAAAGTTAATTTAAAACACTTCTAGATGTCATATTAATATTATGATCAATATTGTTGGTACTCTGGAGTATACAGCAATTCACCATAGTAGTCTGCATTCTCTCTGTGCTAAAGTGTTCTCTCTTCAGAAAAATCTCAAGTGAGCTGCTTCATGTTTATTGTGTTCTGTAACATAGAAAATATACAACCATAATTACAATTGGTAATCATCACTTTCAGCAATTTCCCTGGTCTTAAAACAGAGGATCCAGAGTGCAAGAAGATCCTTAATTGATGTTCCGTGGTCTCTGTTCGAGAGAGGCATAAATCTACCGAATACTATACCAGAACGACACAAAAAAATTCACGATGGATTTACCAAAAAGGATGTTGAATAAAATAAAATGTTATGGTGATTAGCACTATCTAGAGATATGATGTTGGGATTTTTGTTTTTGCAATTTTTGCACCCAGTTTATGTATTTTTCAATAAAACGTATGTGAACCCATAATTATACTTCTCCAGGTTAATCTTAATAATTAGTAAGCTTATGTTAATTAACTATAGTAGAGAAGAGTAGGCCTACAAATTGGTTTCTCCAACATTTCGACAAAATACAATAATTAAACGTAGGGGTGAAATCTGTTATGCTATTAGAAAATCGTTTAAATTTAGCACTAAAGGCCAAGTGAATTCTTAGTAAGGGTAGTATATTGTTTTGGAATTTGAATGTTATTCGGATATATTAATATAGAAAACACGTTTGAAAGTATTCCAGCGGGTTTTCTGCTTATTCTATTAGTAGACACATTTAGTACACAAGAAGGAAAAATACTAAATTTTAATGTTTTTGTTTTAGTGCAGTTATAGTTTAAAAACATGGAAAACTTGTCCAAATACCAACCAACTACGAATCATCTCAAATATTCTTCCCTTTGAGTGGTTGATTTTAAAAAAAAGTCCAATGGGCCAATATATGAGGCATCACGAAATCTGATTCTGAATGGGTCAAATATAACAGGGGAAATAGCAGTTTTTAATCGACTTATTCCAGTTACATTTTGAGCTCGACGGGGGAAGGCTCTTGGTATAGTGCACGGTCATTTTATAATCCCCAAATTTCTTAGTTAAAATTAGGGCGGTTTCAATGGTTCATTCAAGTTTCCCTTTAATTCAAGGACAAAACACAATCAATATGAAGGAGGGATTGTTGTATTTTATTATATTTAAAACATTTTTATTTCTTTTTATTTTATTCTTTTTAAAACTCCACACACCCGTTTAGAAAAGTTAGACCGGTCAACGTGAAAAAAACCCCATATTGGAGTCTAAAAAATAAACCCAATTTCCCAAAAA
This sequence comes from Sweltsa coloradensis, assembly GCA_024449915.1. Classification (NCBI taxonomy): domain Eukaryota; kingdom Metazoa; phylum Arthropoda; class Insecta; order Plecoptera; family Chloroperlidae; genus Sweltsa; species Sweltsa coloradensis. The sequence goes on along the minus strand of JAMZAV010015827.1, from coordinate 6,106 downwards.
ATTATATGAAATACAAATTATTGTACCGAAAGTGCAACTCGATGAACTCAGCTGAAACTACAAGGGGATACGTGTCAAGCGAAAAAAACCCCCATTTAAAGGGCTTTTTAAACGTTTAGACAAGTTATACCTTTTTTAAAGGTGATAAAAACAATATCGGGAGTTAAATTAAATTTGCGACTTCAAAATGAAAAAATTTTAAAGAAACGAAAAGTGAACTGATGAATCAGCGAAATACAAGGGATACGTGTCTTAATCGGGGCATACAGGTGTTCCCTTCATCCCCCCAACAAAATTTTATTTAAAATAGGGGGGCATTATTGTAAGTCTTTTGATATTCTAGTCCTCAAGCAAGCATATAATCAACACAAATGGTACGCAAAGTAAAATAGTGTATGATGATGGGTGGGGGATGTTATGTTTGGCTATTTTACGTAATGAGCATTTTAATGTTAATAAATTAACAAAGGTATTTTATCAAATGCTTTAATCGGTGTTTTGGGTTTCCCTTTGTGAATGCCCTTTTTCAACATAATAAAAAATTATAAATGAAAAAAGAAATAATTATTTTAGTAAATACATTGGATTAGAAAGAAAAAGCAACAACTTATTTTTACGCTTTGTATGTTATAACGCGACACGGAAGGTAGTAGGATTATTATTTTATTATTTTTATTTATTTTTTATTATTTTTTATTATTATTTTTATTATTATTTTTATATTATTTTATTTATTATTATTTATTTATTTCCCTAATAGGCTTATTGGGAAAGGTTTTGGCGGGAAAAGGGGCAGTATGCCCCAACAAAAGGGGTCGCCAGCCTCTACACAACAAACTGGATAATAAAAAGCATTAATAAAATAGACAATAAAAGAGACGAAAAGAAGAGACAAATTAAAAAAACAATAAAAATTTAAATGAATTTAATATCAAAAAAGCAATAAAAATTAGAAGCTTAACAATCTTTTAAAGCAGCATGGCAAGAATTGGTTTTTTGGACGGGGGAGTATTTTCCAAATTCGGGCCCAGTTCGGCAGTAAAAAACCCTTTTATGTAGCGCTGGTTCGGGCAAATGGGGCCGTGAGGACGGGGGCCGGGTGAGTCTTGAATCCAAAGGGTTCCAAGACACCCGATGGAAAATGGTCAAGGTTAACAGCCAGTCAACATCTTTTTGAAGAACAAAACGTCCATTTGCTTATGGTTGGAGAAGAAGAGAATGAAGAGGATAAATGGTATTTCATTAAGATTAACACCATTTTGTTTTTTAAGTTGCAGACAGAATTTTTACAAACATTAAGATCATATAATTTTTGGGGGCATAATACAATCGCACCCCCATGCATTGAAGATCAAGTGTGATTTTTTATTTTTTTATTTTTTTTTTATTTTTTTATTATGGGTTTTAAAAAGCATACAAATAAAATTTTAAAAATGTTTAATCATACAAAAGACCACACAATTCTTGCATTTTATGTATAATACCACCCATAATTTAAAGTTTTTTAGTAACCCGGAGTCACTCTAGTGGGCAGAATCCTTTTTTAGGCAGAGTGACATCAAAAAATTTGTTGGAATTTTTAGGACCCGTGAGGACGCCGCAGCCAAGCCGCGGTGCGCGAAACGGGGCACCAAAAACAAAAAAGGAGGATGTGTCACCAATCACCGTGAAAACTAATTCGACTTATTTTAAGAGGCTGAAGTAAACCTTTTAATGAAGATTACAGTGGGGGGACTCGCCCCTTGGAAAAGAGTAATTAATAAATTTTTCGTTCAATTAAAAACCTACTATAGATAAACCTTATTGATGATAACGATAAGAATCACAATAAAAATTTGGGTTCTGAAACTAATTTCGATTTTTCGTTGAAACCCACAAAAGGGGAACATTTTGTTGGGGCCCAAATCTCTCGAACAATAATATCATCAAACGTATACTTTTTCCGTTTCTTTGACCACGGTGTGAAGGATAAAGGCAATCCACGGCACGGTCCTGGGGGGAGGTTAAAAAGCCTAGGACCAGATCCCACCCGATTACCTGCCACTTCCTCATCATGATGCCAAACCCGCTTTGCTGTGGCCAGTTTCCCCGTGGTAAGTTGCTCTTTTTTTTAAAAAAATATAGATATATTCTCTAAAAGCTTTACATTTTAGATTTAATGTAGAATATTTTTTAATCCCCTTTTTTAAATTTTAAACCATTACATCAAAATTTATCGTTTTTTAAATGCAAGTTTTAAAAAAATAATGCATTTAAATAAAAATCATTGTATTTTTGTATACAAATTACGAAAAAATTTTCGAAAATGGTTTTTTAAAAATAAAAAATGGATTAAAAAATATACAAAAGGTTTTACATCGTTTTGAAAATCCAGTTTTTTAATATGCCTGCATTTGCAAATTCTGTGAGGTAAGCGTTTAGGAAATTTGTTCACACAAGTAGGAAACTTAATATTTTGCGTCGTAGGCGAGCGACGAACCATTTTTCATTCTGCATTGATGGAATAGTTTTATTGTTAAAATTTTTAAAAAATAGGAAAAAAAAACTCTAAAATTTGAACGTAGTGTAAACACTTGATTTGTGACCCCAAAATTTGTAAAAACTTTTTATTTTTAAAGTCCAAAAAAAATGTAAAACACACCCGGACAAAAGTATAAGGGTAAATTTGAAGGTCAAATAAATCTCTAATGTAGCTCGGGAGTTTCAGAAAACCCTTAAAAAAGCCTGTGTATAAAAAGTAGAAATTAATACTAAAAAACCTATTTTTTTCAATTCATTTTTTAAAAAAATCATTGACTCCTTTAAAAATTTCGACATCCAATTCGCGTTTTTGTCGGAGAAGGGGGGGGGAATCAATATATAATGTTGCTAGTCAAAAGTGGTTCCCAAACGTGCGTGTTTTTAATATTATTTATGTGCCAACTAAATAAAGAGGTTTTCCCAACTTTTAAAAAAATTGGGGAAACCAGCCCCGGGTGCAAGTATGCGCCCCCCCCTTTACTTTAGGTGACTAAATTAGGTAGGGGTATTGAGTTAGGATAAATTTTTGGGGGGTATGTCCCAAGACTGTTTAAGAGGGTTCAATCCTTTGCATTGCATTAACGACCCAGGAAAAACCCGGAAAAATCTTCAGTCAGGATTTCCCTTCTCGGCGGAATTTGAACCGGGGCCTTTCCCAATGAGACAATTACACTTGTGTATTTATTTTTGTAATTACCCTTCGTGTGGACCTTTTAAATGTGATCAATATTTTCATAATTTTTCTACATACAGTAAGGGAAATTTAAATTAAAAATTTTATAACTTCCTGTGTGTTTTAGAGGGCCCTTGGCCGACGAGAATTTCAGGGGGGACCCGCAAGCATAATCGTAAGTTTGGTCTATACGATCTATTATTATGAGGGTATTAGCAGCAATTAGTAAGGGACGGGAGTAGCCAAAAAAAAGGGGGAGAAGCAACTTTTTTATTTATTTAATTAACGTCTACCTATTCATTAAAAAACTGATTACAAAGGAGGAAACTAAATAAATCGCGCAGACGCAACAAGAACAAGGTAGGTAAATTTTATTGAAATAGTAATATTACAACAACAATGTATTATTATTTAATAACACAATAATTTTGATCAGGGAAAAGATCAGATTGAAAACACACAAAGCAATCTATCCGCACCCGGGTCTCTTTTAAAGGGGCAACACACAAATGTGCCCCCTTTAAAAAAAAAGCCCCCCGCCCACGAAACCCCAAGGTCACTAAAAACATTATGTAGTATGGACTAACGTTTTGATTTTATCACGATTGACGTTAAAGTTTTTTAAAAACAAAAACCCCGATTGCCACAAACATCCTTTAAGAAAAAAAAATGTTTTTTTTATTCTGAGGGGACGGCGTTAAAAAATTTAGAAAATTTTTGAACTGGAAACAGTAACAGCAAACCCGTGTTTTTTTAAAATTTTGACTTGTACGTTTTTTGGTCCCTAATTAATAAATATTTCCTTTTAAAATCGGATTTTATTAGTTTTTCGATTTTATGGGTGCAGGAATAGTTCTCAAGTCCAATAAACGCGACCCTTTTAAAAAGGTTCGCTGAAATGTAAACTTATTGGCATTGCATTTGGCGCATAGTGTTCTTACAAATAAAGGATAAGGTAAGCTCTACCAGTAGGACACGACGTCGTTCCAACGTTGTTTGTCTGTCCCGTCGGAGGATTTTCGTCGTACTCGTACTCCCTCAACTTTGAGGAGTTTCATGGCCGAGAGATGTACCAACAGTAATATAAAAATGTTTTCAGTCCCCTGTAGCGATATGGTGGAACTTTTTCGAACGACAAAAAATTTTGTCAAACAGTATTTTTTCCCCTTTTAGTAAGGTTAAGTTTTAGGTTGATCAACACTTTTTTTATTGTATGCCCTTTTCAGTTGCCAAACTCCGCTAAGATGGGGTTCAAAGCCAAGGTAAACAGTTGTGTTTATCATGGGTTTTTGCAAAAATACGATGGTTTTGTTTTTGAAGAATCTTAAATTTCATTGTAAAAGTGAGCCAACAAAAAATAAATACTTTGTATTTGAAGGTGGGAACTTAAAGTCAAGGCCAAGCAAAGGAAGGGAAAAAAAGGAGTTTGGAAACCATGTAGCGAGTTTAACTAGCATTTTCTAGGTTGCACGCAAATCACGGGCTATACATCAAAACATGCATTTCCACATGTAAATGCTTTTTAATCTCTGTATATAAAAAACAAATGTAGTATGTCGTATGTCTGTAGTCGGCGTATGTGTGTCCTTTATGCATTTCTAATCATTTATCCCATTCCCTGAAAAAGTGGCCATATATGTATTTTTCACGAAAGGTTTCTATGTATCCCATTTTTTGTAATTCCCCCACGTGGTGATCGGTGCCCGCAAAAGAAAGGGTATAGTCGTTTTCATCAAGGTGGGGGAAGCCCCCACCGCGCCAAGCACGCGCGGCCCCGCTTTCCCCTAGCGCCTATTACCGCACGCCTACTTTTGCACTTTACACGGTGTCGCCCCACGCGAAACCATGTGAAATAAAAACCTGCAACTTTCTTTAATCGATGAGTTTTTTCATGAGAGACCATTCAAGTTTTTATCCCGATTGATGATGCGTCTAGAAGTTATTTAGACGTCAAGATCATTCAAAATTTTTGAATATTTTGGGAAAATATAAGATATGATAAAAAAAAGATTTATTATAAAAAAAACCTCGGGACGATTGCAAGATGCAAAATTACAGCACAAACAAGAGAGAAGAAGGCCAACGTTTTAGAAAAAGTAACAAATGGTTTTTAGTGTGCAGTGAGCAAACAAACACAGTATCATGGAACTCGGTAGGCCTTTACAAAAATGTTTCAGAAAAAAAAAATTTTTAAAGTTTGTCTTCAAATTCTCTCAAACTTTAAATTTAAGAATCAATAAGTTTTAAGATTTAAGTATAGTAGGTTCTAACACTTAGTTTTATCAATGGTTTTAAAAACCTTTTAAACAAACCCAAAATTTCGCGCAAAAATTCGAATTGTACACGTGGGATTGGTTTTTTCAGAAGCCGCGGTTTTTATTTTTGCAGGTACTGTTTTTTCCCCTTTGGTATTAGGTTTTTCGGATGATCGAGGATAAAGGTGAGTAGTTTTTTGAAAACTGAATCACTTTGGCGGCCATTTTTTCGTCGCTTTTTACACCCCCTTTGTGACATATAGTGTTCTTCTAGGTGCCGTGAGGTGGCTCATTTTCAAAACCCTGAGGGGGCACATTCAAATAGCCCAAAGACACATCCTCCCCTTTAAGTATGAATTTTAAATTTTGCTTTTATTCTGGAAAGAATTTTATTACATATGACAATGAAAAACTATCTACGGAGGATTTTGCTCTTATAAATCTAATCATAGGAGGACGGGTTTTCTCCCGCTCTCGTTTTATACGGGCCACCCTGGGATGGGAGGACCCCGACAGTGTTGAGAGCTTTGAGGAGGGCTGGCATGCAACTGGTCCGGGGGGGTGCTATCTCTTCTTGCGAGTCCTCCGTTGGGTATTTTCCCGGGTGAAGCTTCCTCTCCTCTTCTCCGTCGCTTTTTTTTGGGGGTGGAAGGGGGAC
>JAMZAV010015826.1:0-12336 GCA_024449915.1 Sweltsa coloradensis | reverse complement strand
ACCCCTTGCTTTTTTTTAAAAATTTTGGAAAAACGGGCCCAAAAAAGTTTTTGGTTTTAGTAAATTTTAAGGGGACCCTTTGTTTTTGGCTTTGAGGCTCTAAACAAACCGGGTTTTGATGCAGAACGTGGGTTTTACCCGGTCAATAAAGCTCTGTAAAACTGCCCCAATTGGGGTTTTGCACCGTATTCAAGTTAAAAATTTTTGTTTTTGGGACATTTAAAAACGGCTTTGTTATTTAGTAAGAGTAGGTATGACCATAATAAATAGGCCATAAAAGAGGTTTTTTTTAAAATTTTCTAAAGCTTGTCCCAAAGTAAAAATTTACATACTTAAATGTACTCGATCACGCCATGTGATATACTTTTTTAAAAACCCCCCCAAGTTAAAAAATTTTTTGGGTCAAAATTGGAGGTAAAAAGTGGTTCAGAAGCAAGAGAATTTTTGATGGATCGTAAAGAAAACTTTTTTTAAATGGACTCTTGAAAAATTTGCTTGAGTACCCAAAACCTGTGTTTTGATACTAGGTGTTGTTGTAACATACTGTAACAAACATTATGAAAATACGATGTACGAGTGCAAAGTTTCCTTCTTCTTCCCGATAAAAGGAAAAGATTAAGGAATTTTAAAATTTTTCCCTCATTTTGTTTTTCAGAAAAGAAGAAACCCGTGACGAGAAAACATAAGAAGATCGTAAGCGAGCTCGGCGGGGCCAAAACAGTACTCCCTTTATCCCCGAAAAAAAACCTTAGCCAATTTCCCCAAATCAGCATACGAGCTTAATCTTTAATTTAAAGATAAGCCTTGTCATTTCATTACAGGTTTTTATTTTAAGTTTTTTTCAAAGATATATTTCAAAGGGTGGACATAGATTTGCTATCATTTGGTCATCTATACAAGTATAGAAAGAAGTAAAACCAATGAAAAACCCTTTTCCCTATATGTACCAAAACACCTATACATACATTTACATAGGCTCATTTTTTATCAAGCAAATATAAAATAATGTATGATTTGGTTAGTATTTTCACAGTAAAACATGTTTTACTTTTTTTGTTTAAAAAGGTCCCTTGAAAAAATATTAATTGCTGTATGTGGTCCCAACGAAGAAATGCAGGGGGCTTGAAATTGTTTTCCCAAATAAAAACTTGTCAATCTATTCACGCTAGCTTTGCGGGGGATCTTGCACACGGAGGAAAATAGTGATCTAGCCCCGATAATTTTTTTTGCGTTTGGTAAAATATATTTTTCCCTTTTATACACAAAAGGGGACATTTCCCTTAACCGCATATCTTTACCCCCACTCTACCAAGACTGCATTTTTTGGGGCAAAATATAGGTACCACTGCCATCCAAATTTGCCTATAAATATTAACAAGAACCAAAAAACAACCCAAATTTTAAACAAAAGAAGTATGAAGTTATATTATAACACTTCTTTTTTAGTATTGAATATAAAACTTACTGCTTTAGAGTTCTTTTCAAAAGTAAAAATGTTTTTAAAAACACAGGGAAAGTTTTTTTTGAACAAATTTTGAATATATTTCACTTTATCTTTATCGGAACTTTTTAACCAATATAAAACAAACCCCAAAAACAAGAACAGAAAACAGAAAAAATAAAAAATGTAATATTGTGGCCCCCTTTGGCCAGCCCATAACTCTGCCCCTTTGTTTCCAGAAAACCGCATCTTTTCAAAGTAATCATCCCGTTGTAACAAAGGAGAATTTAAGGGAAAAACAGCATTCAAATGAAATCAAATTTTTTGTAAGGTTTAAAACTAAAAAAAAAAGGATCTTAACTGGAAGAGCAAGAATGTAAAAATAAAAAAATACCCATGGTAATAAAACAATGATTTAAAATTCTAGTAAGTAAGTAAGTAAATATTGTAACAATAAGTAGTGCAAATCACTATTGGATGAGCGAAGCAAAGACTTAAATTTTATGACACTCCAAAAAAATTAGTGGGGTGTTTTTTTTTGTTTTTTTTTTGTTTTTCTATCTGTTGTTCGCTCTTCCCGGGCAAACGGATATGCGATTAATGAAAAGGATAGGACCTTCGAAATCTCTGAATTAACCTGCCACGTTTTTAAGTAAATTGAAGAAATATTTCTCATGAATATTATTTTTACGGTTTGTTTGTTTTTTAGAAAATTTTTTCTGAATTTAGTCGGGAACGGGCAAAGGCTATCCGATCTGAAGAAACTTTGGGGGAAAACGTTTGAAATCACGGGTTTTTTTTTTTTTTTTTTGGGGGGGGGGGGGGGGGGACAATCAAAAAAAAATATTTTTTCATAAAAATCGGTTTTTACGATTTTTCCCGATTTTTAATGAAAATTTTCTTTGTTTTTTGGGCGATTTGCCCAAGGGGGGGTTAAAACTTTCTTTTTTACATGGACTTAAGGAAAAGGGTGATGTAGGCTTCGAAAAAAAAAAGTTGAAAAATTTGGGCCCAGAATTTAATAGAAAAAAGATTAATGAAAGCCTTTTACGGGTGTAATCAACAAAACTTAGTAATATACTATAAAAAAACATAGCAGCGGGGTACGCAGAAAAAAAAAATTTTAAACATAAATTTTTTCAGCCCAGTTATCCGGAAAATAGCTTAGAAAAATTTTTTCAATTTCTTTCATCCAGCCACCGCCCCATGGTGAGCTCCAAACATAAACAAAACAAAGTTATTAGTTACATAATTCATTCCACATCACATGTTTAATTTCTACGCATACAGACGTTCGTGGTTGTGCGTGGCAAGTCATGAATCGATTTCAAGAAAAGAAATATGCAGTTCCCGAAAGAACGTGAATCCGAACTTTGTGAATATTTTTAAGGGCGAGAATGGCTGGTACACGGCTTACCTGGGATTTTTTTAAAAAAGTAAATGAATAAATTACGCTACAAGGGAATGATTCAAATGTATTCAAATAGTAGAGAAGGTTCGCCATTCCATAAAAAGATTTTGGGAAAAAACGTCTCTTAAGGGCTGTTGTGCATTTTCCAGCTTTTGAATTCTGCGATGAAAAAAAAATTTTTCTACAAGTAAAATGACCACAATGTTTTGGGGAACATATTGAGAAAAAAGAAGCAGAATTTTTCTTACCCCAGAAATTCAAAATAACAACTCACGAATGAATGGGTCAGAATCCATTCTCGGGCGAGGAAATCCCCCGCGGGTGTACATCTGAAAATCAGAAGGAACAAAATGTTTTAGGTTTCAAAAGGAAAACCATTTTAAAAAAAAAATTCAGTAAGAGCATGCTGCCTGTTTTTGGGAGGAATAAGTAAAGAATATCCCGGGTTTTTAAAGGTACAGCGTTGTTAGCCCCCCTGCCGTTTTCATCAAAATCTATGTGAATGGCTTTCACGTTGACCGTGTTGAAAAACAAAAAACCGAAACAGGCTCAACCCCGAAAACGACTTAATAATGGCCATCAGCACCCTCAATCTCAGAATAAGTCTACTGATGTCAGGAAAGCAGGGCCACGTTTCACATTAAATGATGGTAAGGTCGCTTTGCATTAATATAGGTGACAACTTACAAAATTATTTTAAAAAAGAACATAGCCGAGGAGGTACGTTATAATTTTGACTTACTTTTAGGGGTACTGACCAAAAAAGTTTGAGAACCACTGAACTATAGAAGACAACAATCACCTACAATGCATACAAAAAGCATGTCCTTGGGGCTCGATATTTTTACATTCTATTGTTAATTGGTAATGTAACGTTACAGCCCTCCCCTTGTATTTTATATTTTTGCTGCTTAAATCTATCTATGTATTTCATATCATGTGGAACTTTCAATATTTTCAAGGCCTTAAGTCATATTTTTCTAACAAGTGTTCAAGCCAGTGTGAATCTGCATCTAGGCATGCAAAGGCCAACCTTAGGGTTGAAAGTGTGGAATGTGAAGTTGTGGAGCCGAGGCTCATGTTTTTGGTTTCGGGTTTACCAGAGTGGCCTAGAAGTGACGTCACCCCATGCTGAATTCGGAACGTCCTGGAAAAGTGCGTGGCTTCAGCTTTCGACGGCAGTGAGCAAGGGTTGAGGAATGCGGCAAGCATAAATGGCAACGTCGGTGACAAAATCCAACGGAAATGTGTATTTTGTTGAGTTTGTAGTCGACGAATCGCGAGCCTAGGATGACCCGCGGAAGTTTGAACCAGAAGACTGACCAATGGCAGTGTCCAGAGAGACACACGTGACCGGATGGCGAGGCCGAGAAGAAACCCGGACGAGTGCGAGGCAGCAAGGAGCATCCACCTCGATCACAGTGGGTCACGCTTTGGAACCGGACGGTCGAGTCCGAGGGTGCACGTGTAGTGCCAAGCGTGGTGACCCACCCTGCGAGAGCCATCATGGTCGTGGAGCCTCCGTCTATTACGGAGTGGCCGACTAGGGCTAGGGAGTTGGTCTTTTGCTAACTTTATTTTACTATTTGAAGCTTATTCGGAAGAATCCGACGCGTTTTTGGTGGACCCTAGTAAAGGGTAACCGCCAACAGTACGTCTAACAATGACGACCCGGCGAGTGCACGGTAATTTCTAAACTACTACAGAGTTGCGGGGAGCATGAGCTCACATCAAGTTTACAGTTCCTGTCTTCGGACTGGCTTTGCGGTGTCGAGATAGGGTGCACGTGTTAGTGCCAATAAAGTACAAGACCACGTGGTTAGTCAATACCACGATGCTAGATCAAGGGCATCTCTCCCTCTACGAGAACATCTGGGGCTGTGGTAAGCGAAACTAAACATTCTGGGCGAGTAGCCGAGAAGGACGCAGCAGGACACAAGGTCCGCGTCCGCCACTGGACGTCTTCCCCGTAGGCTAGGCCTACCTACGCGCCGGAGCGCGTCGCCGTTTGCAGCCACATCATTCCCCCCCCCCTTCTTCACTCAAGACCGAGGAACAGGATAGGACTTTGGAGTGGGACAGAGAGGACTTGGATGAGTAGAGCATTGGTATTTTCTTGTATTTTTATTGTAACCCTTGTATCACATGTATGTATTTTGTTGCCTAAATTCGGATCCGATTGCTACCTTCATTTGAAACCTAACTTCATTGTTGTAATTTAAATTCATTGTTGTTGAGTCAGTAAAGTCCACTAAAGCACACAGCTTTTCACTTCGTAGTGCATGTTGCCCCCTGTTTTCCTCAACTCATAGTGTAGTTTTTTTTGCAAGGACCCTCAGTCCACACCACGCCGCTTCACGGGTGGCTGACCCACTTTCAGCAGCAGTGCCCGAGGCCCCAGAACGAGCGTGGAGCGGACCAGCGACGGCGTGGCTCACCACTAGCGTGCCTGGTAAGACGGGTTCCCTACCCCCAGTGGGTAGTGTACTGGACCGTGCTGAGTTGCACCGTCGGTACACTCTGGTTGTTGTTATTGGTTTTTGTGTTGCGTTGTTGTGTTTTCGTTTTGCGTTTCGTGTCTCTCGGTTTATGTTAGTCTCATCTCTCCGCGAGCTAAGCTTAGGGCAAGTTAGCGAGTCAGGCATAGGGTTTAGGACGGGTGACCTTCACCTACACCACCCCCCGACCTAAAGTGACTCCAATTGGTGAGTCACGAGTGAATCACACTCTGGCGCTGGTCGGGTCTTTCGGGCAAGGTGGTGTCGGTAAAAGGTTGCGACGTGACTTCATAGGCAGGTTAGGCCACGTAGGGCGTAAAGTAGCAGAGCCTAGGAGGCGTGAAGTCACAGTAATACCATATCAATTAATACTAGCTACTTTATAAAAATTATCCTCATTTAAAAAGAAAAAAATTGTAATGGAACTTAAAAAAGTAATGAGATCCCACTTATACTATAAAAGCATTCGCAAAATGGCCTAGTTATTTGGTATTATGGAACACTAGACTGTTCCTCTCGAAATCAAAGATGCTACAAATTTCAATAATAAAATTAAATATTATTTTAATTAAATTGTCATTTAAATTGTATGTTCTATATTAGGTCTATCTTATATTGATAAATTTTGTTTATTTATAGGCCTTATTTATTACTTATTAGTAATAAAAAATATAGGTTATTGTTGTTTAGTTGTAATGAAGGGGCAAAGAGGGCTATGCCCTCTCTCAAGCTCTTCAACAATTTAAGTTTACACTGTAGGCCTATCTCGATCAGTTGAAAATAATAATAATAATAAATTGTATGTTTTGTATTTTGATAATGTCATGTACATATATATAATTGTTTCAATGTTTTGTTATTTGGGTTTCATTTGCCTTAGAGGTGTGGTGACATCTCTGGTGAAAGTTCTTAACTACCCATTATGTAATGTTCATATTGGTGAATAAAACAGATAATAATAATAATACCTAATAATAATATGCATAGTTTGGGATGAAACGTTAAAAGTAAATGAATAATCGACGCGGCGAAATAACCTGATAAATAATTTTTATTTTAATATTCCGGGCCACGAAAGCCTTCACTCTGAAATAATAATAATACTAATACTAATTGTATTCTCATTTGTAGCATTTTAAAAAGTGTTTTTTTAAGTGTCACTCAGTGTCAGTGTAGGCTACATGAAGAGTAAATTTTGTTACTCATTTTACGCCGAGAATTAAGCCAAAATCAAATCAATATCTCCAATTTAGTAGGCTACTATTTAACTACAATCCGTTTTGCATTTAATTCATTATCTGAATGTAATTCAATGATTATCTAATTTACTTAATGAATAATCAGATGTAGCCAGGAAAATAGTATCAATGGTTAGTCCAAAAACATTGCTGGGTATTGTAATTATAGGGTAGGGACAAAAATGGGGTCCCGTTTTTTGTTGTTGAAATCATTGACTTAATTTGGTGACTTTTAGAGGTTTTTGAAGCCCTCTTAAAGTAACTTACTTTAATATTTAATACAATTCAGAAATTAAAAATCCACCCGATCGGGGTTCGAATCCGAGTGAGTCTCCCACATTCTAGGTAGGCGCCTTCGCCACTAGAGCACCGGGACGGTAAGTATTTAACTTCTGAAAAATCGAGAAATACCTAACTTACTTTAGTTGGTTTGTGTTAAGTATTTCAAATCTTATTGAAATATAGTCTAGCATAGCCTACATTATTTCTCCTTTGTATACAAGGCTATGCAAATTACTGTGTAGTCCTATTGCTTTACTACAACACTATGGCACTATGGAGTAAACACACTGACAGGTAGGCCTAGAACACTTGGTTGAATGTGCTATAAGTATCTCAATAGGTAGCAGCACGAACCAGTTTTGTGAGTTAAATCAAATAGCTTTCACAGACAGATTGCAGAAGAGACATGTTTCCATGAGTGAACACGTGTGGTAAAAATCTGCGAGCAGTGGGTTTAACAAAATTGTAAGCCGCCGTAGGCCTACTTGAGAAAGCTTAGTAGGTGCCTCACGACTTAGGCTAAAGTACGCGTACTCGGGATCAGGTTAAATTTAAAGAAAGCGATTAAGCGAAATATAATGGAAACACCTAAATGAGTTTTAACTTGCAAAAAGTTCCATTCAACCATGAAGGTCTACATACCGGTAATGTAGATTCAGATATTAACCTGTGTGAAAGATTGCGTTTTAAGTTGATTTAAACGGTGTGGAAAATTTGCTTTAAAATATATTAAGCTGTTGGAATAAAATTTCAATGCTAAGTTCCCAATTTGTGTGAATTATCTTTGGAAGAATAATTAATTAATAAGTAGAACTAGTAAAGTAAAAGTAAAGTAAAGTAAAGTAAAGTAGAACTATGTAAATGTTTTTACTTTTTTGCCAATAAAATTTCACATTTTGGCGATGTTATTATTATATTATAGATTTTTAAAACAACAAATAAAATAAAGACCTAATTTTTTGCCAGTACATTTAAATAACAAGACAGATGGCTATTGTGGAAGAAAGGGTTGTAAAAGTGGGGGGTGAGGGGTGACAAGAATAAATGCTGTCAGACTGACCAAAGTCACATAGCAGCACCTGCTGCGGACCTTACACTGTTCCGTATGAATTCACCGTATGAAATCACCATGATGACAAACTCAAAAAGGACAAACTGACAAACTGCAGCTGGAGCTACAGATTGGAAATGATAAAGGATACCAAAGGAAGAACAAATTTTCATGTACGTTTTTTATCGGAAATTATAGGCCTAGTTATATTTCAACAAAAAAAGTGAAGAACGTATTGCGAATATTTCAAATCAATGATAAAATGACTTTTCATAATAGGAAACACTTAATTCTTATCAGAAAATTAGATAAAGATTAAACCCAATTATTTATTAATTTTGTTTTTGTTATACTGTTGGGGCTCTTGTGAGAAAGTCGGAAGACTTTCTGTTGACCAACATTATACATAATTATAACATGCCGCGACGGCAGCTCGATCGACCACTAAACTATGTTACTGCAAATTGAGGACTCAATTTCGAGTCTCAAATACTCGACAAGTCAAGTGACAAATACTCGACTCGACTCAAATTTTCGGGTACTCGCACACCCCTCCTAATTATCAAAGTTGCAACGCTTATTAGGGCTGATAGGTTTAGCAATGAGTGGCTTAATTTAAATGCCCGCCTTGCCTTGCCAAGTTGCCACCGTCAATCTCAAATCTGTCTGTAATTTACAGTTTTCCCCGTCACAATTACAAATTTGTCTTAATTATCTCGTAGCTTACTGGCTTTTTTAAGTTTTCTTCGGGCCCGTTATATACCAACAGTTTTTTAATTCTACACACTGTTATTCTGGCTGTCTATTTTCACGGATCCCATTATGACGTATCGGCCGTCTTCTGTCTGCCGCACGCCATGGAACGATGTATTGCACAATGAGTGAGTATCGTTGTTGTCTGTCGACCATACCGCCAAGGCCTACCGTTGTGCTGCTCCCTAGCCAACAGGCCTTGCTGCCTCGATGCAGTGTTCACTTGGGTTGCATTTCAACTTTCAAGATCAACCTCTAAAATGTGGCAGAATGATGCCGAGATGGATACACATTAAGACTAGACTATTGTAAAACCAGAAGCTTTGTCACTCGTGGCTTGTTTACTGCCAGAGGGGCTACTCACCATATCACGTAGTAACTTATCCTGGTATTTCACTTCAGCACCAATATCAATCGACAACTGAAAGTAAGAATGCATCTCCAATTAACATCAATTGAGTTTTAGATTCAGTGTAGTAAGCATAGTTTATAAATTTATCTCAGTGAAATGTATACAGCTAGGCCCTACTTATGTCTCACATTTTGTCAAAAAGTACCGAACTCATTAATATTAGGGATGACATCTGGTAGTAAAATATGGTTTCGGTTCCAGACCCTCTTGGATTCGGGAAACCTGAATACATCAGTTTTATAAGTTTTATAAACACATGACTTATCTAATCTTCGACAAACAATGAAGTATTTTTCTACAAGGTCTAGCCCTAGCTATTACTTTACTAAAGTATGAAACAGATTAATATGAAGTAGGAACTGAAGAACAAACAAAGCCACAGGTTGTTTAGGACGTCAATAAACTGGAATATTGTAGTATTCTTTTTCTTCTTTTCATAGGCCCGCATTTTTGGCTTAGTAGGCCATCATGCATTTTCTGTTTTATCAGTAAAGACAGGCTTCTTTTTCCTCATAGTTCATGCCAAGTGGACGGGCGTCAATTTCACCTTTAAGGTAGCTCAAGCGAATGTAATCTCTAGTTTTGAGAGATTTATGAGATTCCATATATCGCTCAAAATAAACAAATAACGGACAATTAAATAAAACACACTTTGTTTACGTATTTAAAATGAATGAAGCCGAAATGAAGCTCACTTTTAAACAAAATAGACGCATAACAGGATTTTTTATTGTTATTATTCACAGGCTGTGATTTGAGTAGTGTATTTTTGTTTTTTCTAGTAAATAATAAACACGGTTGTGCATCAAATAAAGACAAAATTGTGTTCTGAAACGCTTTTTAAATAAAATAAATATTATTGTTGTTTAGTTTTTATTAATTAGATGCATATAAAGGTATTAACTACCAACAAAAGATCTGGCATCACTGTAATCACAGTGTCTCGCGGGCCCCTACAACAAGCTGCAGGCCTAGGCCAACGATATTCGTGAGAACTGCCAATTCGTATTTGTATCATACCAAATAATTAGTAATGAATATGTATGATATATGTAGCATTTTATTAAATTAAAGAAACATTGGCAGAATACTTTAAAAGAGTAAAACGTGCATTTATTGCCAATTACAAAGCGTTTATAATTATTTGAACCCAGCGCGCACACAACAGTCTGCGGCAGACTGCATCAGTATCTCTCTAAGCGGCCGGCAGCCACAGTACACTTTGGCTCAGGCATAGCGCGTCCGCGTAGCACGCGAGAGGTCGCCGGTTCAAACCCCGGCTCTGACTACTTTTTTTACTTTTTTATTTTTATTCAAAAATTATTGTTTACGTATTATCTGAAATACATTTTATTACTGTAATCTTTTAGTGCAATTTACTCTAAAATAGAAACTTTTATCCAGTCTGTATTTGCCTGTAGGAGCTTTCACTTATGATATGACGAAGCCCGACTTTTATACGGCCCTGTTACCCGACCCGTCCACATTACCCGCAGGTTACCAGGGTAGTAACACAAAAAATCGAGTGGGTGGGGTGTCTAATGATCTGCTAAAAATCGCGCTCATCAATAATTATTCGTAATAGCCGAGATGTACTGCTGTCCAGTAAATAATGACATACTGATGAAGTGGTAATTTACAATCACGTAAGAGGAAGACTGTTTTACTATAATGTGGAAAAGGCCAACTGGCTAGTGCTATATAAAATGAAGAAAACTCATTGTTCCCTGTTCTTTGATCTGCTGTATATCTAGTCACAACAGTCTAGTCAAGGTCACGATGCGTTGTCGTGTTTGGTTCGGGGGGGGGGTGGGGGTGGAGATCGGTGGAGTGCACTGGCTGTCGAGCAGATAAATCTGGCTTTCAAGCAAGATAAGGAAAAATTATATTGTACAATTTTGGTATCGTGCATCTCTTTCTCCACACTACTCCGCCATCTCCACAACACTGCAATTACATAATAGTACATCAATACATTCATTGTGTATTGGGTCAGGAATCTGTCATTTTCTAACATCCTTCTCCTACCAAATGCAATTTATTGTTGAAATATAAAGCGCATAATATATGTAATTAATAATTAATTGCAACTTCATGGCTGCCTGTATAAAACAAGTACCTATTATCTTTCTATTAATCTTATAACCGGTTCAGTAGCAAAATTACATTTTGAAATCTCCCTGCAAATGTGCTAAAGGCTCTAAGCAATAAGATCAGAGTTAAGTTTACAGGGTTGCCAAGTCAAATCGTCAGGTTGCACTTCAGGATGCTATAACTTCTAAATTGGTTCAGGAACGTACTATTTTCTTGTTCTTATATCATTCGGAATTTAATATTCTTTAAGAAAAACAGTTTTAAACAAATTATTCATCAAGAAGTTATTTGAAATCATAAGTAAAGGTCGAAAAGTGTATGTATTCCATGTTCCCCATGCTATGGGATAGGGCGACCTTCAAACTTTAGACCTGAATATATCGTAAAGTAGTTCAGGAAGCCTACTTTTTCTTTTGCATTATTGTGTATTAGGTAATTATCTGTTAATATGCCAAGTTTGAATTTTTTTTATTCACGTCGAGATACGCTTGAGCTACCATGTAGTTATCTTTTGCCATGCTTTCCTTTCCCTTTATCACTCACTCTGTTTGCACTCTCCTCTTGGTTGATGTGCTAAGATGTGCCTTTATCGATAAATGTGACAGAATCTTGACTACTTGAGGCATTTTACTGCCTCTCTTTGCCATGTAATCTGCCTTCTCATTTCCGTACACTTCACAATGTGCTAGAATCCATGCAGCACTACCTCTCTGGCATCATAATATAGCCTTAGCAGCAGTACCTTTAGTGATGGGAATTTTCATGAAAATTTTTTTTGTTGAATGAAAATTTTCAAAGCATTGAAAATTTGCATTTTTTTTTTTTTTTTTTTTTACAATTCCTCTTTATTAGATACAAGTGATTTTAGGGCCTATATCACAAAATACATATATACAAAATTACAAACACATTTTACAGACCTAATAAAATAGTTCCTTTCCTCCTAGTTCCTCCTAGTACATTTTAGGCCTTCTCGGGGATACAACGTTGCCAGGGATAGGTATAAAACATGGGCTACTGCCACGGTGATAATTGTTTTATTAATGCATTGTACATAACAATATAATATGTATCAGCAAAAAAAAAAACAATAACAACAAACAATTTCAGTGATTGAAATTTTCAACGTTCCATCATAATACCTTGCATTGTTCAT
>JAMZAV010015825.1:0-11506 GCA_024449915.1 Sweltsa coloradensis | reverse complement strand
AACTTAGCCTGTAATTTACACTTAATCAGCAGCAGAAAGTTGCAAACCCCAAAATTAAACTTAGCAGCTAACTTAACATTAAGAATGAACCAATCAGAGAGTGACTTGACCCGACAATTTGGCTTTGGCAACAAGCATTGCTCGATAAAAGTAACACTTCAAATCTGTATTGTTGTGATTGATTTAAAAAACATCTTCATAAAACAGCCCCTAAAGTTAGAGGCTAAGTTAGCTGTTTAGTTAGAGGCCTAAGTTGATTGTGAATGAGCCTTTAGGGTGGTTGACTTGTTTCAATGTGAAAATCAAGGCAATATGAAATATTCAGAGCACACCAACCTCCTGGAAAAGATGCGCCCTGGACACCTCGTCCAGCTTGCTCTTGTCGATGACCTTGACGGCGACCTTCTCCCCGGTGACACGTGGCGGGCCGACTTGACGACGGCAAAGTCCCCCCGGGCCCAGGGTCTCCTCGGGGTCGTACAAGCCGGCGATCTTGCCATCGTAGGGTGCTGCGACCGGACCCGCGGTGCATCGTGGACGCTGCAAACAAGAGGAAGACCTGTCGTTAGATAACATGTCCAAAGAAAAGATTTTAAATTGATGATTGATAAGAGGAGAAGGATGTGGACCCATACAAAATAAAATGTCTGATAACCATGTTTTTAAAAACCATTGGCTTTTTAAAGAATTGTTGGTAAGTTACTTTTAGGAAATTGTTTAGGAGCTAAAATGAGTTTCAAACAGGATTACATAATACTACTTAAATTTTAAAAAAAAATTGGGTTTCAAACAAGATAAATTATTTAAATGAAAATCAATCCAGAAATTAAAAAATCCATCTTTGCAGGGTAAAGCACTCGACCGGGCATCAGAGACCGGGGTTTGTTAATCGTTACCCCGCTGAGATGGATTTTTGTATTTCTGGATTGATTACGTAAAATCAATTATACCTACGGAGTGTTTCCCGATCAATGAAATTTGAGAAACAAAGATAAATTAGCTAGACAAATTAAAATTGGACCAAGGATGTGTCTTTCCCAGTGGGCTTACAGTACAGCACATCAATAAAATTGGAAATTGAATTGCCAACAGCAATTTTGTAATACGTAAGGCCTACCTGTTCAAATTTAAATTTAAACAATTGAATATTTTTACTTGACCATTATTTCTGAATTATAAGGGACTCATTCAAATTGCCGACATAATTAAATAGGATATAAAGGGCCCACCATAGTCGATAAAATGTAAAACCACTTTAAAAAAAAGTTCAAATATCAAATTTTTTATACTGCCAGAGGTAAAAAAGTAAATGGTTATGCAAAATTTTGAATATACATAATATGCATTTCCATGTTTGGGGATCTTCCCTTTATGGGTAACCTTTGATCTGAGAAACCCTTATAAAAAACTAGTGGCTTATCCAGGCCGTATATAAAGCAAAGATTGCAATCTTAGGTCTTCAGTAATAGCTTGTTTTTGTTACACAAGTAGGCACCGACAACCAGTACGTCCTATAACAACGTAATACCTACATAAGGATTACCAAGTGTACAGTATCAGAAGCCCTGTCGGCATAAACTACAGAGGGATAAATAAATAAGGATCTGCAAAATATTACCATCGCTTAAAATTATAAAGGTAGGCCTTTGCGCACTTTTTGCTAAACATGCCACAAAAATTAAGAACAATACCTAAGCTAAAAAGACATTGTCAAAACAGGAAAAACGAAAGTCCCGCCGCGTTGATGGATGAGCTTTTAAAAATTTTTAGTTTGTGTGGGATATCTTTACTTTTGAAATGCTTTGTTTTGCTGCCTACGATTGTAGGTGTTTGTTTTTAAAGCTTTTTTGTTACCTTCAATTGTTTTATTTCCCGTAAAAAACTTATATTAAAAGCTTTATTTCTTTGGGTTCTGGCTAATTTTCAACTTTTTCTTTCAAAAGGTACTACATCACCATAACTTAATGTCCATGTATAAAATTGAAAATTGTACCCCACCCCTTTTGGTCAGAATTGGCCCCAAAAGGCACGAAAATATCGCCCCAAAAAATAAAAAAAATGATATAAAAGCTTTATTTCTATGGGTTCTGGGTAACTTTTTTTAACTTTTTCTTTCAAAAAGGGTTTCATCACCAAACCTTAAAGTCCTGATAAAATGAACGTGTGCCCCACCCGTTTTTGGGCAGAATTGGCCCAAAAATTCACGAAATATCGCACTAAAAATCGAAAAAATCGTAAAAGTACGATATTTATGAGAAATATTTCTTCGATTGTACCCAAAAAACAATACACCTCTAAATTCGAGATTTTCGAAGGGCCTGTCAAATTTTCATCAAAATCGGATATCCGTTTGCCTGGTAGAGAGTTTTAAAAAACAACAGAAAAAAAAAACAAAAAAAAAACAAAAAAAAAAAAAAAACAAAAAAAAAAAACCCCAGCTAAATTTTTTGGGGGCAGTGAAATTGAAATCTTCGCTTTTGCTCTCCAATCAAACCCTTTTTTAAAATTCTCAATTTGAAACCCTAATTAAAAAACAGCATTTGTAAATAAAGCAAAAAAGCAGTCCAAAATTATGAACTAGAAACCCAAAAGTCAAAATTCTGTTTTGTAAAAGTAGGGGGCCCCCAAATTGTTTGAATACCCTTTGGGGATTTTGGGGCAATTCAGTTTTTTTCGTGTATTACGGGGCTTGGTTTCCCCCGCATGCCCTTTTTTTCTTTGGAATTAAGCCGATCCCAAAAAAATGGATTTAAGTATAAAAGTGTTACTATCCCCAAAAAGTATATAATTTTTGCCAAAAATCTAATTTTAATATTTTTATGAATTGGACCCTTTTAGAATTTTTAAAAAGGGTGGGCCCTGCTATTGTACTTTTTGATATAATTTTTTAAAAAACGATACAGAGGCTCGATTTTGAGCACAATTCGGGAGAGCCACCCAAAAAATATGGAGAGAAAAAAATGCTTCACCATCGAGCTAGCTGAGCATGTGATTTTTGTTGCTTCTACACATTTATCTTCCTCAACCCCTGGAGTAGTTTCAAAAAAGGCGACAGGAGATGCCCTCAAAAACCACCCCTTTTAAAAATGAAAACGAGTAAAATAATTAGAAAAAACTTAGAAATCAAAATTTGATCCCGGTGGCGGTAGGCCCTTTTTTCCTTTAATGTTTTTTTTTGGTTTTTTTAAAGTACTATTTGCTGCCATTTTGTCACTTTCTAAAGTCCTAACATCGAGCCATAGTCATACAAACATGGCCCTCTATACTTAGTGAAAAATGAAAATGCAATTTTAAAGTGCTGCTGTGCTGTTGAGGAGGAAGTGAAGAAGGTGGGGGGGAGGGGGGATTAAAGAAATAAAAAATATCTGCAATCAGTCTACCCACTGCCAATAACTGGTTTTTGTGGGGGACTAAATAATTCTCTATCTGCCTAGACTATTTCCCATAGGCATACGAAATTAAATTGTTTACTAATTTTTTTATGAAAGACAGCATTATTACGGAGCCACGTTTTTTTTTAACAAAACGCTGACAATACCATTTCTTTCCAATAGTTAGATCAAAATATGTTTTTATTTTAAATTTATATTAAGGCCTACCGCCCGCCCATTATAGCACATTAATATTATACCCGAAAATATAACTTTACTTTATTAACGCACTGTACCAGACCACTACATTATTAGCCAAAAGCGTGCTATGCACGCTTATAATCGATTGACTAACTAATATTATAGCTTATCAGCCGTCCCGACTCCCAACCACAGATCCAAGCGGTATGGAACCCAGAAGAATCGAGAACGTGAGCTGTATGTAGCATCCCGTATAAAGACATGGCTGTTTATAATTGTCCTTACTTCACATCTATAAACACCACTAACATGTCATAACCACACGTACGGACTATAATGAGTACCTATCTTAGACAAACGGCATGGAGGAAACAGCCGTCGGTTCTCATAAGAACTAATTACAGTAATTATTGTGAATTACGAGAAGTAACATAAAAACGTTCAAGATATGCTATACAGGGGCGTACTAGAAATTTTTACATTATGGGGGGGGGGGGGGGGGCAAAACCCCGCAGTGGCAAATTCCAAAAATTTGCAGTGGGGGGGGGCTTTTTGCCCGGGCAATTTTCCGGAATTTATAAAGGGGGGGGGGGGGGGTTCAAACCAAATTTAAATTTATGATGACTGAAGGCTAAGTGGGGGGGCCAAAAGGGCATTTTGGTGAAAAAACCCGTGCGTTTTTAAAATTTAAAGACACAATTTCCCAAATTTAAACCCAAATTTTTATGTACTAAAATCCCCCTTTTTAAAATACAAATTTTCTTTTCTAGGTCATTTTGATGAAATCTATGCCTTTTAAAAGATGACCAACTTTGGGTTGTTAATTGGGGGAAAAAGGAAAACGAGGAAGTTATTGGGGGGGGGGGGGGGCGGATTACAAAACTATAGTGACGCCACTGATGTATTGATTGGTTTGATCGATCGCTTATAGCCTTAAAGTAACAGCGCATTTTCAGCTTATGTCCGAACGATGGCTTACATACCCCAACCAGTAGCACGCAGGTTTGAATCTCACCCCCCCAACTACAGATAACAGGTAATATATTATTATCTGTGCCCCAACAATGAGTTCGAAAGTAGAACTTTAAGAGGCATTTGCTGTGTGAAATGAATAGCTTGAGTCAGATTCGAGAGGTCGTCAGTTCGATACCATCCACCGACCACCGTGGCTAAAAGTGATTGTAAAGGTTCTTTCAATTATTACTTATTAGAGTATTGGGATTGGATTGGAGTCCTACTAGACTAGGAATTCTTGGACATCATCCCTCACCCCCAAACACGGCTTCCTAGTTAGTCCCCTAGAGAGGGTCACACCGGGGTTAACTGATGTGCACACCACACCACAGGGAGAATTGCAACGAAAAAATGGGAGAACTGCAGCTAAAATATAAATGACAGGATGAATAATTTCTCGTGTCTTCATCTGGAATAATAACCGTTTTAGTGTGTTGCTTTGAACGATAGCGCGTGTGATGGGTGAGTGGGGGGGGGGAGGGGCAAGGGCCGCAAGGCCGAGGGGAGATGGAGATATCAAAAAACAAGGGTCGAACAGCAAAGTCCGGATTGGATTACTCATCCTGTTGCTAACCTAAAATTGATTGAAAGGCGTGCCCGGTGCCCCTAGTCTGAAAATAAATATTGGGTAAACCATTACGCCAATGCAAATACGCATCGAATTAATTGAATTGCACAAAGATTATTTTCACGGTCTAACCGTGGGCCGATCACAGACAGACAGACAGACAGACAGACAGACAGACAGACAGACAGACAGACAGACAGCCCACACCACACTACGCACCGTGCAAACATTTCGGCGTTGGTTATATCCCCCAGCAGTTCTCATGTGTGCTAACTTCTATTTCGAGACCGGTGCTGCTATTATAGGTAGGCCAAAGGCTAAGGTTGCTTTTATTTATAAACATAAACGGACGGCAAATTAGCCATATGCGGCGGCTCGGGTCGATAGGGCGTTACGCCGCTACGTGTGTAGCGTGCGAATGTTTGTTTGTATTGTGCAGTGTACGCGCGCGTAGGCGGGGCGGGGTTTGAGACCAGACGAGAGCCAGCTGCCGAGATTCAATTGACAAAAAACAAGCCCCTCGGAGTGCTGTGGATGGAAATGGCGAAGCTAAATGCAGATACGGAGAAGCGTTGGTCCTGCTGCTAGTGCTAGGGTTCAATTCCCGGTCGGTCATTCCAATTTGACTTATTAAATTATGTTTTATCTTACGACAAGAATATGATCCCAGCTTACCATACATACACTGTAACAACTGACAATAAACGAAGACGGAAGCTACACACACAACAAATGGCATATATATTTGCTTGACAAATTCATTTAACATTTATTTTATTTTATTTAGTCACTGAGTTGGTCTACTAGACATACTGGAGAGACAGACAGCTGCAAAGTAAACAATAAGAAAATTGTTTGATTGTACTCCCTCCTCCCCCCCCCCAATACACACATTCATCACGAATTAAGATTTTTTTCTTATTATTATTGTTTGATTTGGGTCGACTATTTGTGCATCTGTACATTTTTATTTCTATGACAACTGGAATAAACAATACACGTACGGAATAATAAACATATTAATTTATTGTCAACCCACTCAGCTCAACTCAACCTGTGGGTCCACAGTTCCGATCCGATAGATTCTCGATTGCTCGCCCTATAAAAATACCAGATCTGTCCCCATTCCGCAGGTTCCGAGCATTCTTATTCCGTTTCACACACTACACAGACAGCAACAACACAAATCGTGGGCAGCAAACGCTGGGCCGGCGCCAACTAGAGCCGCGGAACCACGCTGAGACGATTTCAAGCTTATTACCAAATAAGATTTTAAATAACATAAACAATGACGCTCGGTTATGTTGTTGTTGTCCGTGGCTAAATGCCGTACATGGCAAAGCGTGGATGGAAAGCGCACCAGCTAAAACTTAGGCCTACTCGGTCCCAAAGGATACACGGACTCTGATTTAGGAGGTTGCTTTTTCGATTTGAGCCGTGCAATGTGAACTTTTTGGGATACCTAACGTTTTTCAAACATTTTCTGGGATACTCCTTGCGGGGGTTATACTAGTATCTATGCTCCTTGCCGTCTGAGCCGGGGGGGGGGGGGGGGGGGGAGAATTTGGCCCATGGAAGTATTTCTCTACTGATCGTACAAGACGAGAAGAGAGGCATAGTCCATCTCGCAAACATCAGCTACCAAGCAGTGAAATATTTTAAATTCCCGAAACTAGAGGCTAGCTCTGGCAGTCGTTGTCGGGTACCTCCTTCTCCTCGCCTCGACCGTGGCTGGATCTGGCGTGCATGGGTTTGTTTTGTCCTTCCCACATCCCCTAAGCCAGAGTGGTGCATAATAACAACGGTTGACGCGTCCAAAAGCCCAACCCCCCCCCCCCCCGAAAAAGAAAAAAAGCGTTGTACAAATAAATTCGGTCTATAATCTGCATCGTCTCGTCATTCTAAGAACAAGAAGTCAAAATTTGAACTTGATGTCCCGTAAAAATGAAGTAGTGTGAGCTCACTTGCAAATTGACTCAAGCATGAATGCCTCCTAGATGCTTCTCGTGGTGAGGCGCGAGTGATAAATATATGTATCTGCCACCCGTGTTTTTTTTAAACTCCACCCCCCCAAAAAAAAAATCAGTATTATGTTTTATTATTTTAAACTTAACGCTATTCACGCACATAATTTGTATTTTTGTAAGTCTTGTTTCTTTTTTTGTTTCAATGACTCACGAACTTGTAAAAATCTTCAGTCATGATTTTAATTTTTGGACTTTTTGGATTTCGGTGTTATCAACCCCGACACCTCTCGAATCTCAATCAGGGTCACACATGATCGAGCTACCGGTATATATTTATGTAGGTTTATATATCGGTATAGGCCTACTTACGATATGTTAATAAAAACAAACATTTCTATTTCAATATCTGCCAAATGCCACAACTCATTCCTAATATAGATAACTTATTACAGTGGAACACATTTACTGGTGAAAACGTGAGAATAGGCCATGGCAACCGGCCCCACCTCATTCGTAGTAGGCTACAGAAAATCAATACCAGCGAGTCGGGGCAGGATATGTTCAAGATGAACGGGACAAAAAGTTCGTGGACTCGGTATTGATTTATCGTTTCGTTTTGCAAACAAAACTAAAAAAACAAAGTATCAAACTCTGGACGAGAAAAAAATGAGCACGACTTTGTAGTAAAAATCCCTCTCGTTTTTCTCCATACCGCAACGTTGTGTGGAGTGGAGGAAGTTGGTGGTGGATCAATCAGAATGGGGTAATGAAGCTTGCAAACAAACAGGGCGCACGTGATCACTGGTCCAGACCGCACGACAACTAGATGAACATGCTCGTTGGCTGGCAAACAATTAGCAGACGAAAGGTTTCCTCTACGTCCTTGAACGAGCGACTCATCTTTCCAGCACCACAACGTAAACACGAAGGAGGAAACCCGACAAAGTATGGGTTAATTCACAATACAATGAACACATTCAAAATCATATATATATCACAGTTTAGAAATCAGCGGAAGCAGAACCAAATAGCAAGCATAAATGTGAGATTCGTAATTTTGACTAACAACTAGTAATACATTTCGGAGGCAGTTTTTCTGTGTTAGATATAATGTTTGTGACTTTGTGTAGCCTATTCCAAATCGGTGGTCACTTTCACGACACAATATTAGTAGTAGTATGACACCGGCATACTTCGTATTTCCGCTTACAAATTACTATTTTCTGGAGTGAAAAGCTCCAATCACCGCAGCATATTATGAAGAAGGAACATGGGGTTGAATCAAGGGTAAGGACGTCCATCCTCTAATCAGCGATAGATCGAGATAGACTATCACACTGTACATTGTCTCGATTCTCAAATAAAAGTTAACATCACCATCGGATCACCGTACTCAATACGTCTACTTCCACAGTCGGGACAAACCTGTATAAAACATGGTGTATTGGTCATCCTTACAGCTGGTGTAATGTAGGCCTTTGCCTCCGCACAATTAGTTTAGTACGTAGTTAATTTGGTCTATATAATCGACTACTGGAGGAAGGGGTTTGTTTTTTTTTTTTTGCATATCTTCTCACGAACATCCACAAAACGGGTATCAACCAGGAACTTGCTTCGGAAGGTCGCGGGTTCGGTCCTGACTGAAGGTCTCTGCCAAGGTTTCTCTCGGCCGAGCGGCCGAGCCCTTGCCTTGCCTAGGACATTCCTGATACCAGAGGAAACAAAAATAGGCCTACCAGGTTTAACCATTTCACCTGAACACGGGCATACTCTCGCCCAGTAAGAAGTAGGGGCCTACCTATCTAAAATAATATATGATCGTGAGCTTTTCCATTATTTTGTATGTTGCGCCAGCGACACAATCACAAGGGGGGAGGGGATATTAAGCTGCTTACCCTCCGCCGCCCCCAAAATAAAAATCCATCAAAGGAGCCATCTGCCAATCTCACATCCTGAGCGCCACTGGCCACTGGGTCGCACCAATCGTTCACCAGTGTTGATGCCCGGTCTGATATTTTATTTCTGGACACGATTTCAAGAAAGATCTATTTATGAATAACACCGAAATAGTAACATAAAATTTAGTAAGTTTGTTTATTCTGTGCAATCTGATCGATCACACATTTCTTTCTTTGCTTCCATTTCCATAAGAGCGTTTTTCTCCGAAAAATTTACGCATCGGAAGTAATTTCCCCACACTTCCTCCGGCTAATTAGTTCAAGGTCATTTGTTTTTACTCTTTAAAGACTAGTATTCCTGGTATATATACCTAATGTACAAATCGTGACTAAACGTCTTTACTATTCTACGTACGATTGTAGCTACTAACCACAAATTCCATTCGTTGTCATTCCGTTTCAAAAATAGCACGACTAAAAATAAGATCATCAGTACGTCAATACATTGCGCTAACACGATTATGCAAATTACGGCCTAGTGAAATCGAGCACGGCTGCAGTTTATAATACCATTTTACTAGCTAAAGGAGAAGAAGGGTAAAAAGCACGTAGCTTTCTCCTATTGAAAAGCTCCCGGACTACGACTGTATATCTCATTTGAAAGGAGGACGGTTAGCATCTTGAACTATTGTAACTGAACTTTTGAGGAACAAAGCGAGGAACAAAGATTAATACACGGATTTAAAATTGTAAAACTCATACAATGTTATGAAATCACCATCTCTACAGAGCCTACTGTACGCAAAAGTAATACTGTAATAGCATTGTAATAGGGCGAGGGGGACTCAATTGTGTGACAAGATTACAAAAAACTGACAATAAAACTGAGTTTTCACAATTTTATGAATTGTCGACCTATAGTAAAAAAAAAACACCATTTGCAATAAAAATCAAGATTTTTAGATCCGCATTAGCTGGAGACATCCTCTAAACCCGCCATTGTATTTATCAGGATATACATACTTAGGTTACTTGTGGTACAAAAATGTTCACCACCCCAAAAAAAGTCTGGTACGCCACTGCTAACCATGTCTTTATCGAATATCAATCAAACTTCGCTTTCTGCGGGACAGTTCCAATATTTATTTGATGCCCGCGTCCCGCCAATACTTCAGGCGTGGCACATTTGTAAGGATTGATAAAAACATCACGAACTAATTAACAGTCTCGGAAGAGCTCATATCCCTCTAGAATGATCTAATTTATCCTGTGTCTATTTCTAGCAATGGTGATGAAATCTTCGAGAGAATACAAGTCTAACTAAACTGGACAAATCTAGTTCTATAAGACATACGACATGTATGACATCAACGTGCTATAGCAATATTATATACATTTGTTATTATTAATTGACTGCCCATTATTTCATACGTGTGTGGTTAAATGACGACTTATAGGCCTACCTAGCAAGAAAACAGATAAACTTCTTCTTTTAGTAATTAGTTTAAAATATTAATTTGTAATTAATCGTACACGGTGGTAACTGTACCATGGTAAATGGATTAATTAATTACTTTGTACAGGCATGTTTAATAAAACCATGCAACCTTGCATAATCCTTATGCAGTAACAAACCTTGTACTTTACGGTTACATTTTTAAAGAAGTATGGGCAAAGTGACATGTAGCAGTATAATTGGGTGGGAAACTCTAGATTTGTATCAAAATTACATTAAATTTTGACATTTTCGGGGGGCTCTGCAGTCTGCTGCCCAAGAATCCCCGTTGTGCAAAAAACATCCGTATTTAGAATACCCATTCAGTCACATAACGACGCAATCGACGAGAGTCCTACTCCTTTCCTGATATGGAACTATGTATATCAGCCATTAGAGGACTACTTTCTGATCACAACCCGAGATTCAAATCTGCCATAGGTACTAATCCTTATAGCATTTCGATTAATTTACGTAAATGGCCTCAACGACTTCAGTGTAAATCGTAAAACGAGCACAGTAGAGACAAAAGAGATCGTGGTTGGAAGTACCAACGGGAACCGACCTAGACCCTGCCAAAAAGCTTTTTTTTTTACCACGACGATCCTAGACGTTGTACGGGGGGGGGGACTCTTGCCAATGCACCAGCTCAGGTGGGGTCGACGCCGAATATATCGCGAGACCTTGCTTTAGTTCAAGGTCGCTCGCCAGTCTGTCGTCTCCTAGGTGCACGACACCGCAGTGACACATGTAGTACATACACTACACTACTCCATATACGCGGCTATCCTTGGCACAATAAAGTAATTGAGGTATTTTCTGCAAGTCTAGTAGGTCGTCTGTTGGTTGTCACGTGAGTCGCGAGGCTTATTAGCACGCGTGACGTAAGTAGAAGCGTTCCCGGTATGGCTCATGGCTGTACGGGAGGTTGCGGGTTCGATGCTAGTGGGGCGCCTGAAAGAAAGAAATAGTTAAAGGTATGTTTGGGAAAA
>JAMZAV010015824.1:0-23658 GCA_024449915.1 Sweltsa coloradensis | reverse complement strand
CTTAAAACTGACACCACATGACGTCACACGTTACCTGTAGTGCGAGGAAGACTTTCTCTCACCTAACAAAAGACTGGGTGACTGGGTTGATACTGACCAGAGGACGACACACGAACCTGTCGTGACCGCGCACCCTGGCCGACGGTGGCTGACCTGATGTCACAGTCCATGAATCACTTTTCATCACAATCAACAGCAATTACCAGCCCACGCGCGCAAGCCACAGATGCACACCTACCCAGACCAGTCTACCTTATCTCTCTCTCTCTCTCTCTCTTCTCATCCTCGCCCATGAACCATCTCATATCAACTTCTCTGACCTTTGAACATGTAACTTGACTGTATTCTGTGTGTATTCTGTACTGTTTATTTTCATAGTCATACCATAATAATACTGTTATCTATATTCTAAAGTACCTAGTGAAGTCATCAATGCGGTTTTGCTGGTAAAGGGAGGACACTGTGAATGTATGCGAGTCACTGTTGGTCAGGCTGTTGTCTAGGGTGGATCTCCGTGTCGACTGCTGTATGCAGGATAGGCCATGTTATTTGATTTTTAAAACATTGTTAGTGGTTGAGCCTCTATCTGTGAGACCTGAAACTTTTTGGGAAGTGTGGAACTGTGTCGCGCGTGCGAATCCATACCCCTCGACTAGACGTTTGGACGTTGGAGTCTTTAATTAGTTTCGCAACCAAGTGGGACCTTGTGGAGACCCTGGACGATATGACAGTGCACCGTGTACCCATCGCTCCCGCGACCTCTTCCAGCCGGATCGAGATTGGTACCTTGGGCAACCGACTCTGTGAGGACTTCTGGTAACGTGTTTAATATTTACCGGACGAACTGTAAGTAACTCACTGTACAAACTTTCGTGAAGAACTTGTTCATACCCTCGCGTAGGCCGGCAAGTGAGCCCGATCTGTTGTGTACAAGAACTACTGAAGTTGTACGTGGTTATCCACGGCCCGGCTTGAGAGTGCCGAATAACTTTGTGGAGTAATTTACCTGAACTGTGTTTGAGGGGCGTCTAATAAGTTTAAACTTAACCTAACTGTATATTTGTTATGTAATTAGGCTAACTTGGTACGTTGGTTTTCATATAGCCAAGCGTGATTATGAGACCTTGTGACTCTTTGATGTTCGAACTTGGAGATCTGTTTGTTCACGAGGTCTAACCTAGTGTTATATATTTATGGTTATTAATTGGTCGGTATGCTTTATTATATTAAATTTCTAGGTATTTCACAAGCACATCTGTGGTTTTCCCTATGTTATCTTACTTCCGACCCAGGCTTATATTTCTTTGTTTGATAACGCTCTGCAGACGGTGACGAGTGACAAAACAAAGGGGGCGCCCTACTAATTATTAAGAGCAGTTTTGACGATTGTACCCAACTCCCCACGCCCACTCTACCACCCCATAGAGCACCGCATAAAGCGTCGCAATAAATGACGTCCGAACGTGGGCCTGATCTTCTTTTCTTTTGGAATTATTAAGGACAAAGTGTCAATTGCATTTGTTTCATCATGGAGATAAAATCGTCTAGCTAGATGAAAGAAATATGAATTAACGTGAGAGGGCCATTAACCGATATTTCTTCTGTGGAAAGATATGCGAAAATGTTTGAGACGCGTATTGAAGTTAGAAAAAAGGAACGGTACACTGAGTAGGCCGATATCGCCCGCAAAAACATTCAACAACGAATTAGGAAGAGTGCTAAATAAAATGACCGAATAAAAACTTTGATTGAAAACTTTTGCAGGAGCAAAAACTAGACTCAGATTATCGTAAAATCGATACTAAGCTGTGTCACTTGTTAGGGAGGACAGAGCGTATAAAGAGTGAGGAACCTGAAGTAATGAAGGAACGCTCACATATATTGAAGGAAATTTTGCTGTGCTATGAAGTGAATTAGAGAGGCAAAGGTACCCCGATGTTGCCAGTTCCCGACAATAGAGAGGGACGAAAGTCAATGATAAGGCCTACCGACCAGGCTTTAAATTAGGTCCACTGCCCTTTACCCCTGACAATTGCTTCGGACGACCCTAATGATAAAATGGTCAATCAATTTAATTTTTCCCTTTTGCGCGACCAAACCTCTCTGTAGGGACAAAAGAAAAGTTTAGACCCAGTACTTGATGAGAGCAAAAATAGTATTCAACATGTGCATAGAAACACAAGTACCTGTTTCACAATGGAATATGTGTAAATTCACAGGAGATGGTCAAGGACTTAGTGTAAATGAGTTCAGAGAGGAGAGTAGAAGACCTATGCAATGCGAGACATTGTACCCAGAGAAGACCTTTGGTTATCTGCACATGACTTTTCAAGGTTATGCACTCTATGGTTCAGAGCAATAAGGAATAGGGTACCATTCTTGCGTGAACTCACACCTTACTTAGGAGATGAATTCTTACCCTTTGAGTATGAAGAGGACTTGTTAAATGAGATTAATCCGCACTCAAGGAGAGGAGGAACACGCTTTGGTATTTATGTTGCCACGATGGAGAAACTTATTCGTAGGCCTACCGACACCATGCCAGAGGAGGGAGACAGTTGGATTGCTGATACGAAATATCTGCTCCTTTCTACAGCGACCGTTTAAGTTTACAGGGACATTTCGCGGAGGGACGAAACTTCTGCGCCTAGACGTAAGCTAGAACAAAAGCCGCTGGCGAATGGGGACCGTTCGAACTCGACAGCTAATCCGACATCCTAGACCGGGACTTGGCTTACAAGGGGAAAAACCGTACCCAGGAAATTACAACATCTTGTTGACAGCGCCTCCGCGCACCTATTCCCGTCGACAATGGTTGCCGAATTCAAGGGAACCGAGGTAACTGGTTTGAGTTCTTTGTGTGGAATTGTGCTAAGGAAGGACATTCCTTCCGTTCCGGCCCTAAACCGCGATGCGGGACGTTTTTGCTATGGATGCGGAAATACTAATGTTGTTAGGTATAGATGTGTGAGATGTACACAAAACGGGAAACGAAATGGTGAGGACATCACTGATGCGGGGTAGATGCCCCTCTGAACGGACCTCGAAGGAAGTGGAAAAATTGGTTTGAAATGTTCAGGAAAACCGCAAAACAAGACCCGTCTTGATTATATTTTATCCAAGATACTGGTCGTGACGACAGAGCCTACGTACTGTTTCAAATCTATGGCATTAGATGAAAAGGGATTACTGGATCAGGTGCCAACAAGAACGATGTCGGGAAGCAGGGCTGGGACTTATTTTAGTATTATCAAAATTCGACTACCTTACAAAGTAGAGAGTACACTAGGAGTTAGTGTTGCCAATGGAAGGACAAGCCCAGTAGATTCAGTGTTGACGTTACCTTCACGCTTGAAGGACATGTATGCTACTACTGTTATGGTAGTGTTAGAAGTCACCACCCCGCTGAATTTCTCGGAATCGGATTTTGGCGGCAAATGAACATTATTCCGATATCACCTCGAATACCTGGACTTTTGGCCAACAGGAAAAACCGTTACCATATGGTGCTGAAGCTGAAAAGGTGCTTTTGGGCCTACTAACAAAAGATAACGAAGCTGCTCTTAAGCATTCAGGAAAGAATATGTTGAACCAATCGAAATTCTCTTGGTTGCACTAATTTAGTAGAAACATCGGATTCTGACACAGGAAGTGGCTAGTACACTATAAAAAACAACGTGTACTATCCGTGTCCCAATAGTGCTGAAGACATTCATGAAGAAGTTGACGAGATGCTCCTGTTAGGGAGTAATTGAAAAGATCTAGGAGTCCGTGGTCTTCCCGATTTTATTGGTCAAGAAGAAGGATGGTGGGCACCGTTTTGTCGTTGATTTTAGTGGAAAAAAAAAAAACTTAAAAAAAACCGAGGGACGGTACAGAGACGGGTATCCTTTCCCTACGTGAATAGTAATCTTTCGACAGACTACGAGGAGCCAAATACAATATCCACATTGGATAAGAAAAAGTGGCTTACTGGGCAGGTACCCTGGACGAAATCTCTAGAGAAAAAGACAGCTTTTACCATCCGGGTTTAAAGTTTGGTCCATTCTTACGCCTACCTTTTGTCTACACCAATAGCCCTGCGACCTGGCAGCGACCTAGTCGGACAGTATAGTAGGAACCGACTGGAACCCTACGTTTCATCTATTGGATGATTTCTTATTATAACACTACTTTTGAGGAACACTTGCGCGTGCTCCTCAAGGACGGTGTGATATTGTTGCGTTTGCGGTACGCAGCCTAACGTCAATACGGTAAATGAAAATTCTGTCTTGCTGAACTTAAGTACCTAGGATATGTGGTCAATCAATTCGGGTCTACATGTCGACCCCGAAAAGGTTAGAATGCATATAAATTATCCTGCTCCTTACCAATATAAAGGCTGTGAAACGATTTTGTGGAAATGACGTTTCATGGTACCGTCGTTTTATTCCAAAAACTAAGCCATTACGATGTCACCGTTACATGCACTGACAAAGAAGAATGAACATGGGAGTGGACCTCCGAAGGCAGAGGCTCGCCTTTTGTTCTGTCAAAGAATTATTGTTTCAGCCACCAATTCCTCACTTGTCCAGATTTTATCTGCCATTTATGTACAGGCTGACGCATCCTCCTACGGTATTGGCCAGTGTATTATCTCAGCAATCGCAAGAGGAGAAAAGGTGTTATGACTATTACAAGCTCGTTCTCTCACTAAAGCAGAAAGAACTTCACGGTCACAGAGAAGAGTGCCTGGGGCGGTAATATGTCTATAGAGAAGATGCGTCCCTATTTAGAAGGAAGTACTTTCACGGAATAACCCGGACCCACATTCCTTTTATGGCTAAATAACCACGTGACCCCACAGGAAGGTGGCTCGATGGGCCAATTCGATTGCAGCAATATGATTTAAGATAGTTCACCGAAAAGGAACCGAACATGTTGTGCCAGATGTCCTGTCACGAGCAGTGGCCCCTGCACCACGAGGCAAATTGAACTAATCACTGTCTCTGAAAAAAGCGAGATAAGTGGTACTCTGGGATGCTGTATCAAGTAAAGAAAAACCCTCAGAAGTATCCCCCTGGAGAGATAGAGCGATTTCAAACCTCTACAAAATACTGGACAATCGTCGAGAATGTCACGGAAGAGAGTACGGGAGAATAGTTGTTACAAAAGGATATAAACGAAAAGAGATATTAAAGAAAGGCATGATGCGCCACTGCAGGCCATCTAGGAAGCTTAAAGACTTGGAAAGCGAGCATCCCAAACGTACTATGGGCCAAAAATGAGACCCGATATCAACAAATAGTAACGTAAGTGTCAAAAACCTGTGCGCAGTATAAGGTTGAACAGAAAAAAAAACCCCCCCCGGTGGCATTATGGGGAAGAGATGAGATTGGACAAGCCCTTGCAAATGATTTCGACAGATCTGATGGGGCCCTTCCCAAGATCGACCAAACAAAAATCGCTATCTGTTAGTGTGTCGACTATTTACGAAGTTCTCCTTGGAGTTCCCTACGTCAAGCAACAGCGAATCGGTAGTAAAACACTTGAAGAAGGACGTAAATTCCTCATGTAGGAGCACCACAACTAGTCCGATGCGACAACGGAACACAGTATATTAGTAGGAGTTTCAAGAACTTCCCTAAAGAAAGATGAATCAAGGAGCCATCTACAACCCACACTATCACCGCAAGTAACCCCACCGAGAGAGTGAATCGAGTGATGAAAACCATGATAGACAGTTATGTGAATGCTAACCATCGCACTGGGATAAACATTGCACGAGCTAGGTTCGCCTTGCTTTAAGATCCGCCAACATGAAGTGGAATGGCTTCACGCCCAAAAATTTCCTGAATTTTTGGCCGAGAAGTACAAACTTTCTGGACAGACATTTTGGGGGGTCGACCCAAAAGACTAGAATGACTTTTGGTCTTCAGGAGATCAGGTAACCAAATAAGTTGAAAGACCTCGGAAGCGTTTACAAGATGTTACGGCGCGAATGAAAGAGAGCCCTATGAGACAAATAAAAGGTTTACACCTACTTGAAGGCTGGTTTAAATTCGCAGAAGGAGAGAAAGTTTGGCTACGTAAAAATTTTGCTCATCGACGCAGCCAACTTTTACACAGCAAACTTGCCCTCAAAATATGTAGGGACCCTTCACTGTACGTAAGAAGATATCCAACGTTGTGTATGACTTAGAAAAATGAGAGAGGAAAGCCATAGGCGATGGCACATAAAAGATTTGAAAAATTTTAATGACGACTGAGAAGACTTTGATTAGACAGGGTCTAATCATCCGAAGGAAGGAGGGAGTGTAACAGTCCATGTGAATCACTTTTCATCACAATCAACAGCAATTACCAAGCCCAACACGCGCGCACAGCCACAGATGAACACCTACCCAGACCAGTCTACCTATCTCTCTCTCCTCTCTCTTCTCATCTTCGCCCATGAACCATCTCATATCAAACTTCTACGACCTTTGAACATGTAACTTGACTGATTCTGTGTGTATTCAGTACTGTTTATTTTCATAGTCATACCCATTGTATTAAACCCCTATAGTTTTTAGGCTAGATTAGCGTCTTCCTATACCTCGCACAGGCGCGAGCGTAGGAAAATTGAAGACTCAACGGCAATTTCAAGATGGCGATTTGAGTGTTGTAATTTATGCTTTTTTAATGCAATAAAGTATTTTACTGGAATTGTTTGATATGGTTTTAGCTTGTGCAGCATGTTATTAACCAAAAAGAAACAATGTCGAAGTGATTGCATAAGGGAATTTAGTAATCATTTGTTGTTAAAGGTAGTATGTTACTGTCAACCTTGCGGCATCTTGAGAACTATTGGCCACAAATCGCTCCCATTTGATTAACATGTAAAACTGTCATTTTAAGGATGGCTTCTAATTGTACCGAGTGGACCACCGGACTGTGGTCTAGCCAATTATATAGGCTGTCTATGGTCATACCATAATAATACTGTTATCTATATTATTAAAGTACCTAGTGAAGTCATCAATGCGGTTTTGCCTGGTAAAGGGCGGACACTGGAATGTATGCGAGTCACTGTTGGTCAGGCTGTTGTCTAGGTGGATTCCGTGTCGACTGCTGTATGCAGGATAGCCATGTTATTTGATTTTTAAAACATTGTTAGTGGTTGAGACTCTAGCTGTGAGGACCTGAAACTTTTGGGAGTGTGGACTGTGTCGCGTGTTGCGAATCCATACCCCTCGACTAGACGTGTGGACGTTGGAGTATTTAATTAGTTTCGCATCCAAGTGGGACCTTGTGGAGACCCTGACGCTATGACAGTGCACCGTGTACCCATCGCTCCCGCGACCTCTCCAGCCGGATCGAGATTGGTACCCTTGGGCAAACCGGACTTGTGAGGACTTCTGGTAACGTGTGAAATATTTACCGGACGAAACTGTAAGTAACTCACGTACAAACTTCACGTGAAGACTTGTATTTCATACCTGGCATAGGCCGGGCAAGGAGCCCGATCTGTGGTACAAGAACTACTGAAGGTTGTACGTGGTTTTATCCACGGCCCCGGCTGAGAGTGCGAATAACTTTGTGGAGTAATGTACCTGAAACTGTGTTGAGGGGCGTCTAATATAGTTTCTAAACTTAAGAGCCTAATTGCATAGACAGGTTTTCAGCGCGGCTGCAGAGTGTTAGAAATAAAATAACAAGCTCTACAGTTATTGATCAAATAATATGAAAAAATTCAACCATACTCAAAAATAAAATTTTGAACACATTGGATTTGTCTATTTTTTTCTTTGTCGGTTATTTGCTTCGGAAAAAAAAATGATAACTGTGGAACTTGATGATGAACTTTACTGCATTGAAATAAGTAATCTCCATTTTTCATGACAGCGCGTATTAATTTTTACTATCTGAACACTGTGGTGAAATTTTTTTTGATATTGTTGAACCATAATTAGGGTAGAATCGTTAAATTACATCAGTAAAAGTTACACCAAAAAAGGCTTCAGAAGTAGCCCAAAAATGGGATTTGATGGCTGCCCCAGAGTCCGCGTCGTGCGTTAGGATCGCATGTACGAAAGCCGATAACGGCAGCTTTGACGTCATCACAGTCTGATCATGGTCTGATATCGCAATCGTGAGGTAGGGCCTACCCGTCAAACGCAAATGTCGAGCACCTACCAGTGACACTTACCCAGAGATATCACTATACCTCCACCCGTAGATGTGCTACTCTCTGGCAGGCGGACATGAAGAACTATGTTTGAGGACTAGGGCGGTTGCGTTCTTGCTCGGACTTTTAAACTAACTGAGGTATTGGTAAATGCAGTTCCCTATATTTCTACTTATTATTCTGAAATATAAAAAAACTAAATTTACTAACAATGTAACTACAAAAAATAGAACACTATGGTTAACAATAAAAATATATTATTTATTGAAATACAAGACAATTTGTATTACAATCACATTTGAATAAGCTATTAGTTATAAAAAATAATATATATATTCAAATAGCATGGTATAAATTACAACATGATTAAACATAACATTAGAATACAACCATGATGTAAAGCGATTTGATATACGCGGGAAATCAAATTGAACCCGGGGGAGCGTAGCGGAAATTAGGGATGACAGAACGACTTTTATTTACGCCCCCGGGTACCCGTCCATTTTCCCGCGTATAAAACAAAAAAATCGTTGTGTGGTGTCTAATGGACTAATATCTCGGACGTAATGCTGTTCTGTTTGATTGATTGGTTTATTGCTTTACGTCTCATATTTATGCAACATGGTTGGCTAATCGAGACAAAGGGGAGGGACGTAAGGGGAGACGCGGGGGGACAAGGGGTGACAGGGCCTGCAGCCACAAGCGTATGGGGAGGGCAGGGGTTCCCCCACGTCGTGGTCGTCTCCGTCTGTGTCATCATCCGTCCGTGTTGTCATTGTCGTCGCCGTCGGGGAGGTAGTCAAAGGGAAGGCCGGAAGGGGAAAGTCCCCGGACAAACGACCCAAGAGATCGCCATAGGGAAACCTAAGTTTTGAAGGCGGGAAGGAAATTGGTTTCTCTCTGGTCTCAGCGCCCATAAGAATTAGCATGGTACGAAAATGTAACTCGCCGTATCTTTGACTCGCGCAAAAGAAATCTAAAACAAAAAACATCACAAGATGCATAATTTTGTAATGAAGATTGATGACATTCTACTTGCTCGATGACGCTTCCTAAATTCAAAATATTATAAGTTAAATCGACCATGTTTGCGCGCTGTCGCAAATGTACTCGACTGAGCGGCAACCTAAGCGAGGCGCAGCCACGTTGTGTGCAGCTGTGGCATCCTCGCATACCACGCGCCTGTCCATGGTTGCTAAATTACTTCGCATTCAAGATTTTGTGGAAAATTAAAAAGGATATTTTATTAGTAATGTAAATCTAGTACAACCCAGTGACCTACAGTAGCCACAAAGCAAGTCGGATAACAAATGTGATGCTGATGCCACGGACAAAATGTTTTTAACGTGCTTTTTCATGAGCA
Organism: Sweltsa coloradensis; assembly: GCA_024449915.1. NCBI lineage: Eukaryota > Metazoa > Arthropoda > Insecta > Plecoptera > Chloroperlidae > Sweltsa > Sweltsa coloradensis. Next base: position 14,146 of record JAMZAV010015824.1, on the reverse strand, counting down.
GTTTGGAAGGTTTGGCAAACAGTGTAAATGTAGAGTTCACTTCAACTCAAACAAATGTCATTACTATTTGTGATAGAGCAGAGTTATGTATATCCACGCAAAGAGGGAAAAATTATAGTTTTTACAGTATGAATATAATTCCGGTCCCGTGGTCGGGTTTCGCGCTATCGCTTTCGAAACATTTAGCCGGGTTAATCGCCTATACCACGCTGACCGGAGAGAACCGGGCAACGCCCACTTAGGTTCCCTATTAGTTTCAGGGAGAAAAACTCCCCTAATCACGGGGCCAAAAACCACGAGAAGGTTGCGAGTTGGAATTTGATGGCCCAATGCTGTTCTATAAAACAATGACGTGCTGATTTAAGTAGTATTTCATAATCACGAAAGAGGAACAGCAGCGAGCCGAGATAACATCACGGTTCTTTACATGTTTATATCTTGTCACATTTCCAAGTCAAGGTCACAATGCGTTGGTGCCGGGGCGTGGGAGGGGTGGGGTGGGGGGGGCTGGAGCCCAAATGAGAGTAAACATGATAAGAAAAAGGGAATTATCACCATGGGTGATAGCTTTTAAGTTTTGACTTCTAGCAGATTGAAAACATAAGTGGGTGTTGGACTGTAATTATTTACCGGTAAAAATCTCTGAAGATCGCTGAGCAGTAAGGCAGGAGGGGGGGGGGGGGTGGGTGGGGGGGCATCTCAGCACACTACCACAAGTCGGGGGGGGGCATGAACAAAGGCATTATATTCAGAAGAAAACGCCGTCAATAAGCACAAAGTAATGAGAAAGCGACATGTTTAACTTAGCCTTACGCCTAAATGTGACATCTCAATTCAGGAACTGGGTTAGTGATGATAGGATAGTGATGTAAGAAATTCATAAAACCTGACTGTGATCAGACAAAGTCTCTTGTCCAATGTGGTATTATTGTACCCCGTTACGGCCATCTGTCTTCATTTGGTAGCTGGTGGCGGGTTGACTTCTTGGATGTCACAGATGTAGTCCTCATGGCGTCATCTTGATCATCATAATGGTATGTAGGGTTCAAAAAATACCATGCCCGAGAAAGACCGGGGCATGTAAAAAAAGTGGTTGGGCACGTAGATCTACTGTCACTATCGCCCACGCTTAGCCCTTAGCTCTCGCAGCCTGGGAAAAAAGATAAGTCCACTTGTCCAGTAACAGGCCCCATGCGTGGTGATTGCAAAGGCCATTAAGATAACACTCACTGTTTTCCCTTGCGTTTTGGTTTATATTTTGTCACAGTCTAGTTCAAGGTCACGATGCGTTGGCGCGGGTTTTGGGGGGGCTGGCTGGGGCCTGAATGCCCGTAAAAAAAGATACGGAAAGGCCAGCCTTGGTCATCTTGGTCTTATAATGGCCATGGTATCTTTACTTTATGCATCCATCTTCTTGGATGTTAAAGTGTTTTTTAAATTTTGGGCCCATTCTGCAGCCATTAGCAAAAATGCCTACGGGGTATTCGAGAACTAATTTAAAACTAATAAGGGGATAAACCTAGCAAAAAACTCGCCTGGGCCCTTTCTCACCTTGATGGTCAATGAAATACTTTTTTATATTGATTGGTCGTACAATTTAAAAATTTTTTTTATCCTCAAAATTATTGCCTTCGAATTTTGTAGGGCCTACTTAATTGCCTTGACTTTCACGTGCGTTTTTTTAAGACTTTTTTTTTTTATAATTTTTGAAGTAAACAACTGCTATATCGGCCAATAATCGATTAGCCGCAAAAAGCGACATAACACTCTGGCTCGGACTTTGAATACTGAAACTCGAAACAAATGAAGGGGAAAACCCCCACCGTTTTGATTGCCTTTCAGCACCCTGCCCTTTCCAGTAAACTTACTTTGTTTTTTATGTTCATATAATTTTCGTACCATGACACAGTACCATAGCAAATTTTAATAAAAAGCATTGTATCCTTGGAACTAGGTTACAAAATTGTAAACAAAATAAACAAACTAAGGTAGCTTTGTTCTAGGAATCTGTTTTGAAAAGCACTGCCTCCCCGCTTGCTTGATGTATCATGAGAATTAACTATAAGTAATTATGTGACATTATTTTTATTATCGCTGATTATTATGTAGGTGAATGAATAAATCAGGTAGCCACCGGTTTACCGGTACAGTACCGTTTTTCATAACACTTGTACCGGTGTCCCAAGAAACTAATAAAAATTACGTTTTGTAACCCGTTTGAAATTTTAGTGAGAAAGTGACCTGGTATTTTCTTAACTATACCGTCATGGAAAGATAATGTTTTATAAAAATATGCTCCTCTGATAATACTTATAGTAAAAACAATAAAAAAATTTTCTTCCATTTCCCAAAAGAAGATAATTCATTTTCTCTAGGGGTTTGCGAGTTTTATTAATGATTTTGGTGGAGGTTGCCGGGTCGCGCTCGTGTGTGGAAAACGTAAAAATCGTTAGGCCTATACTTTTTTGACGCTACCTTACAAATGCTGATAACTTACCATAATAGAAATAATATAAGTCTTATGATACAAATTTATATTCATTAGGAAGTTTTGAACTTTTTCGGGGAACAAAATATAATAAAAATATGTCACTATAGTGTTTGTGCACAAACGCAAAAATGTGACTTTTTATCAATTTTACTTTGATATTCAATGCCAATTTACGAGAACGTTTGAAAACATATTGTTGGTTTTTTCAGTCTTAAAACATGCTGTCACATGTTTTATAATACTTCAATGCACAATAATTATACGAAGTCGCCGAGATAGTGCATGACTGCTTTGTTCGGCTGCGCGTCTTATTTACTTCCGCTGTCGCGACGAGCACATTGTGAGATATATAAGGGGCCAAACCGCTCATACTTTACCATTGGGCACATGTAGGTATCAACAAATGTTCTTGGTGATTTAGCTGTGTAAGTTTTTATAAATGCTATGTTATATTTCAGGTCAATTGAACATTTCTTTAAACTGCTTTTGTCAATCGACAGCAAATAAATGCAGGAACAAAGCTCCCATCGCAGTCTTGCATAAACAAATATAATAATTTCTTTAAAACAGAGCGGCTTCATTGATGGAATTTTTTAAAACTGAATAGTGTGGCCAACACTGTAAATACAATTTGGAATTTAAAGTCCGTCGGGTTGTTGCTACTGTAGCAGTACACAACGTTATTGTTGTTTGTTCCGTGCTTAGAGATAATTTGCGTGTTTTGTTATCCCACACATAAAAAAAACTTGTAAAAATACAGCTAAACCTTACACACTCAAAAGAAATGAGATCTAAAAAATCACCTCAATCTGCTTGCTGTATAAGGTGCCTGAGTTGTATAGCGCACCGCGGCTTGGCTGCGGCGCCCTAAATGGACCCTAGATATAAAACAAGATAATATTCTTTTTATAGCACTATGACTGGATCGTATTATATACCCCTAATAGTATTCACCAAATTCGATTCCAATTATTGTTTAAAACATGATCGAACATTAATTTCCCATGGAGTAGATGATATAACTTTCTTAATGCATTACTAAAATGCGTAAACTGTGTTTCAAGATCTATGTTTATCGAATTGTAGCTATGGTTGACGAACCAAAAAGGAATGTCCTAAACTCAGAAGTAATCGATCAGACACTGTCAAATTTTTGTGACGGCAAATTGTTAGACATTGAGTCAGTTATCGACCTGTACCAAAAAGACATGTTTTTTATCGTATCTGTTACCGAAATGAAGATACATATTGAAAACTTAATGTGAAATTCCACTATTCTTGCCGTTGGGGCTGTTGATCAATTATCTTGTGCTATTGAAAAAACAAAATACCCCAGTAGTAAAACCCCCAGTAAAAGCCGATTTACTCTACAAGAGCGGGGTAAGTGTCGGTGAAACTTTATAAAAAGTGTCAAAGGGGTCGAAGAGACTGTTCAAGAAAACAATAATGACGAAGAACCATGTACGTGGACATCAAACCTTCCGAGAGAATTTTTTGCACCAAGTGATATACTATATTCATTATTGTGAGGTTTAAACCCTTATAGCAATGAGCAAACTAATGAGCAAAACTAAATAATTGATAATACAATCAGGTATAGGCCAACATAGTATTAATAAAATTACCCTTTCAATTACAATTTAATATTTCACGTGTTTTGGTAATATCACAAATATTTTTGGTAGTTTAATACCCCCCAAATAAAAAAAATTGTAAAAAAAAAAAAACGGCAGCCAAGCTCTCCTTCAAAAGTTTTCGGCTGTGAATGCTGTGGGATATAGAGTTGAGCCAAGCTTTTCATTCTTTCTCCCTAGTTTTGCATTAAAAAGAAGTTAAGATCATTTCGCCTGTTTACAAGCGCTAAGCCAACCAATTACCATCATTTAAATACATGCAATTTTAAAAAAAATATTTCGCTGAATACATTATTTTCATCACAATAGATTTGAAATGTGTGGAGGCAGGTAAAAAAACCCATGTTCGCTCCCAAGTTCAGTCACGCCAAAAAAAAGGGGGAAAGGGAAAAATGCAGACAATAACGGGACGACGGTTCCCGGTCTCGTCCGCGGATGGTCCACTTTGTATCTCAAGGAAGATAAACTTTAGTTACCCACCCACCCAGCAAGCCGGAGTTTTTCGTCGATTTTTCGCAATATTTTAACACAGAACTGGTTATCGGATCGGGCTGATTTTTTTTTTTTTTTTGTAGATCATGAACCACATATCAGGTCATACACCGAGTTTCAAGGTTGTAAATTTTTCGGGGCGGCGTTTTGCAGATAGCTGAAAACCCCCAACTCGGGTGGGAGTAAACAGGGTCGAGTTAGGCCATCGCCTTTGCTTGGCTCGGGCGAACGACCGTTTGCCCTAGATTACGTTCCAGTAGAAGCCATACAGAATGTCATGCACACTTTAACATGCCTACGTGCACATAATAAATTATATTTGACGTGACATGTGTCAGAAAATTTAAGTAATTGATTCAATTATTACATATTTAAATTATGGGTTTGAAGTTTTATTGCCAATGTTGGTCTGTTACATGTGTTCGGTTTGGCCCCCGGACCTCACAGTGAATAGTATACTCTGCGCGACAGCGGAAAATAAATAAAGACGCGCGCCCGAAAAAAAACGCATGTCATGCACTATCTCAGCGACTTCGTATAACTATCTGTGCATTGAAGTATTATAACACATTTTGACAGCATGTTTTAAGACTGATAAACCAACAATATGTTTTCAAACGTTTTCGTAAATTGGCATTGAATATCAAAGTAAAATTGATAATAAGTCACATTTTGCGTTTTAGAAACCAATTTAAATACTCTAACATTTTTAATTGGTAAATGTGGGTATTCACTGGAAAGGTCGATTCGTTTCCCAAATAATCGTACAAAGTTATTGATTTAGAACAAGGATCAAAAGGGTGAAACGTTTTCAGCGGAAGCGTCGCGGCGCGCTCAAAACGCTGTAGAACAAAGGCGGATTTTTTCGTATACGGTTATGGTATGTATTTTGAATAGGCTTCTAAAAAGTATAATGTATCTTGTTCAAAACCCCCGGTAGGGTCCAATTTCATAACTTGCCGTTGCGCGCACGGATGCGAGAAAGTTTTGCCATTAGAGTAATTTGCACTGGAAAGTTATAAAAATTGTTTCCCTCACAAAAATTTTAAGTTTGAACACAATATGGAATGAGTAAAAAAAGTAAAAAGTTTTCCTAGACGGGGCTCGAAACCGACTCTCTCGCATTGCAAACAAGAGCTCTAAACCCCTCGGCCAACAAGACCCCGGTAAAAGTTGCGGTCTAGAGGATATTTATACAGATGCAAAGATAAACTGCGAATAAAACGTAAACATTGTTTATCACTTTTAATAGTTTATTAAAACGTTCTGTCGTATTTCTAGAGTGTAATTTACGTCTCTTTTCAAAAGATGTACATTATAATTATTTATTTGTCATTATAAAAATTCGGATGTGGCAGTCAGTCGCCTGAAATCATCAACTCGCCACCAAAAATAATATCTCGGGATTGAAAGTGGCTGGTAATGCGGGTAGCCTAGGACCCAAGGGGAGAAAGACGCAACTGTATTGGCAGAGCTACCGATAGCGGACGATTTAGTTTAGGTAGGTCACCGCAAAATTGAAAGCGCTCGGCCCTGCTCCGACTCTTAACTAACTGTATAGTATGTGTTATGTATTTAGGCTAAACTTGGTTACGTTGGTTTTCATATAGCCAAGCGTGATTATGCTACTTGTTTTGGGCAGCAGATGAGACCTTGTGAATCTTTGAATGTTTGAACTTGGAGATCTGTTTGTTCACGAGTTCTAACCTATTGTTATATATTTTCTGGTTATGAATTGCTGGTATGCTATTATATTAAATTCTATGTATTTCACAAGCACATCTTGCTGGGTTGCCCTCTTCTGTTATCTTACTTCCGACCCCAGGATTATATTTCTTTTGAAACGCCTGCAGACGGGACGGAGGGACAAAACAAAAGATCCTCCAATGGCGCCGACTAATTATTAAGAGCAGTTTTGACGATTGTAACCCCAACTCCCCACGCCCCACTCTACCACCCCATATACCTGAGCACCGGCATAAATGCGTCGCACTGACAATTGACTGAGGGACTGGGTTTACCTGACCACATGACGTCACACGTTACCTGTAGTGCGAGGAAGACTTTCTCTCACCTAACAAAAGACTGGGTGACTGGGTTGATACTGACCAGGAGGACGACACACGAAACCTGTCGTTGACGGAGCAGCACCCTGGCTGACGGGGCTGACCTGACAATTGGACTGAGGGACAGGGTTTACATGACCACATGACGTACACCATTACCTGTAGTGGGAGGAAGACTTTCTCTCATTAACAAAAGACTGGACGTGACTAGGTTGAAATGACAGATGACGACACACGAACCTGTCGTGACCGCGCACCCTGGCTGACGGTGGCTGCTGAACTGACAGTAATTGACTGAGTGGACTGGGTTAACCTACTACATGACGTCACACGTTACCTGTAGTGCGAGGAAGACTTTCTCTCACTTGAAAAATGACTGAGTGACTGGGTTGATACTGACCAGAGGACGCACAGAATCTTGTCGTGAACGCGACCCTGACGATGGACACGCGTGGCTGACCTGACAATTGACTGAGTGACTGGGTTAACTTGACTACATGACGTTAACGTTACCTGTAGTGTGAGGCTGACTGTCTCTAGTATAACAACAGGACTGGGCTGACTATGTTGATACTGACCAAGAGAACGGACACAGGACCTGTCGCTGAACCGCGCACACTTGGCTCACGGTGGCTGACCTGACAATTGACGAGGGGACTGGGTTTACCTGACTACGTGACGTCACACGTTACCTGTAGTGCGAGGCTGACTTTCCTTCTCGTATAAACAAAAGACTGGGTGACGGTGTGATAACTGACCAGAGGACGCCACACGAAACTGTCGTGAAAACCGCGCGCCCCGCTGACGGTGGCTGACCTGACTATTGACTGACGTGAGCTGGGATAACCTATCTAACATGACGTCACACGTTACTGTAAGTGCGAGGAAGACTTTCTCTCACCTGAAAAATGAATGAGTTGACTGGGTTGATACTGACCAGATGGACGACACACATTACCAGTGATTTACCGCAAACGGAGGACACAATATGATACATCACTTACGTGGTAGAATTTAAATTTCTAGTTAAAATGTATGTGCCAGTTAGTCCTTTAAGTAAATATCTACACGGCTTCTGATTGGTGGTTGCCCATAGTGATACAAGTTTTGTTAGTTACATTTATTTGACAGTTTAACTAGACACTGAAATACCGGACCTAACCTATTCTACTCAGTACTATCAAAGCAGATCCAAGTAGTAAGGAAAGACAAGGTGTTAGGCAAGTTCAAGAACTCACCGAAGCAATTGCAGAAATCCCAGTCTGAAGACAACAGCTGCTTGTTCGTTGAAGAGTGTTGTACAGAGGTAGATTTGGTGGATCAATATCACCGGAAACCCAGACGTTCACCGAGGCACGCAAACATCTGGAACAGACTAAAAAACCCAGTAACACCCTGATCCAACATAACGACTTGTTCTACATGATACTAAAATACATTATTTATATATTTATTTAACGTCTATTCTAAGGTTTAAAACTTATTTAAAAAGAAGGACAACAAAAAATATTATTCTATTTATGTGCCCACATTTTATGCAATTATGTAATGTTGGTGCAGTAGAGACACACACGTTACCTATAGTGCGAGGCTGATTCTCTCACCGACAAATGACTGAGTGACTAAATTTTATACTGACCAAGGACGACCACACGAACCTGTCCTTGCCCGCGCACCCTGGCTGACGGTGGCTGACCTGACAATTGACTGAGTGACTGGGTTAACCTAACTACATGACGTCACACGTTACCTGTAGTGCGAGGAAGACTTTCTCTCACTTGAAAAATGACTGAGTGACTGGGTTGATACTGACCAGAGGACGACACACGAACCTGTCGTGACCGCGCACCCTGGCTGACGGTGGCTGACCTGACAATTGACTGAGGGACTGGGTTTACCTGACCACATGACGTCACACGTTACCTGTAGTGCGAGGAAGACTTTCTCTCACCTAACAAAAGACTGGGTGACTGGGTTGATACTGACCAGAGGACGACCCTGACAACCAAACAATAACAAGATCTAATTGACGTTAATCTTTATTATTAATATTTTCAGTGATTTTAAAATTGTTTTAAAAGGGAACTTTTGTGCTACAAAGGAAAAAGGGAAACCCAAGACCAACATTTTAGGAAAAAAATACCGACATTGGTATGTAAATAAAAAAATAGAACTTTTATTAAAAAAATTTGTTTTTTCCCCTGTGCTAAAGACAAAAAGGGTGGATTTTAAATAAAAAAGTTTTTTGTTTTTTTTTGTGCTTTTTTAGCAATTAAAAGTTAGGCCCTACTTAATAATAATTATGGAAAAAAAAGGAAAAGCAAAGATCTATATTTTTACAATATAAGGGGGGGTACCAACATTGGTGCCAATTTCATTGAATGAACCAAGTCGGGAGACCTTGATGAGGTTTAAAAGTCTTAAAGACGAAGTAGCAAACTAAAAATGGTGATAAGTCAACAAAAAAGTGTATTGAAGGCAGGCAAACCCACGAGATGCTAGACTACCCCACATACTGGGTCAATGCCCCACTGCACAAAAAACAACTGTGTAAGCTTTTCACTGCGAACTAAACGAGGGACCTCTGTCACAGAAATCTGGTAAAAAATGAGCAGAAATGGGATTTAGAAAAAAATTTGGGCCCTGGCCCAGCTCATCAAGCTCAAGATAAACATTAAAATCAGGGCAATAGTCAGGGGCCCGCTATTTATTTTCCCTCATTAAAAAAAGAGAAAATTCAAACTGGGCCCAAAACGATTACAAATTTTGATTCTTAATTAAGCCGGGGCGGGGGAAAAAAACAGTGACCGGGGGACTTTGAATAACCTTAAAACACAAAACGGAACTGATACGTAATAATAAAGCGGAAACTAATGCATGGTAAAAACCCAAAAAATAACTCTGACGCTCTCTTTAAATTACGCATAGTCAATACGGGTGCTTGCCTAAAGTAATAGACCCGGTAGCCCCTTTTCGATTGTAAAACAAAACTGAATTGACAAAATAAATGACTAAATCTCCAAAGAAAAATATCATAAAAATTTACCCTACAAAAACTTTAGGATTACTGTTCTTTCTGTAAAAAACCATTCAGAAGAGAGATTTTACCAACAGGGTTTTACACAAAAACCTTTCGGGTAAACAACTATTCCCAAAGTTTATATGGAGATTTGCCCCTTAGAAAAAGGGGTATAGGTCTAACAAAGGGACCTTTCTTCTGTACCCCGGGCAAACGGGCCTAGATTATGGTAACAAATGTCATGGACACACCAATCGCGAGTTGGACCATACCCCCTCCCTCAACCCAAATCCCCCCCACAAGAGGCCCGGCTGCCTACAAAAAATTCACGACCGCCCATGCCGCACTCAAGAGGAAGCCATTGGCCCCAGTACAACAAAAAGGATGGCCTATTCCGCAATCAGGAACGACACAGTAAACGCAGAGACTACTAGCATTTCTGGAAGAGATCAAATGCCACAAGAGGCCCGAACTGCCTACAAGAAATTCACGACATGCCCATTACCCGCTACTCAAGAGGAAAGCATTGCAGCCCCAGTATCGCAAAAAGGATGCACCCCCATTCCGCCGTAAGGAATCGCCTACAAAAAACACAGATAAAAACCCAGTTCTGGAAGAGCCCAAAGCCGGAGAACCCAAAAAATTAAGGAAGTTTTTTTAGAAGACTCAAAAGAGTACAAGGTGATGTAGTAGTTTTTAGGGTTTGATGAGAACGCCGTTTGTATATAGAAAAACGGGGCTAAAAAAAGGAAAAAGGTCAAGACGGGGGAAATGCAGAGTAGAGAGTTAGGGAAAGTAGAGTTTAGAAGACCCTTTTTGGGTTTAGCCAGCAACTTTAAAAAAAACATTTAGAATTAGAGGAGATGGTAAAGACAAAATATAAAAGAAAAATTAAACATAAAGAAAACATTATGCAATAGTCCCCAAAATTTCCCAAGGTCTTACACAATAAAAAATGAGATTTAAAATATAATTCTAGATCCCAAACATAAAAAGAATGAACCATGACAAAAGTATATCAAACACTGGAAAACAATGAAAAATAACTAGTTTTACAATGAAAATTATCCCTTGGTTTCTTGTTACTTAAAAAAAACTCATAAAAAGGGGGAGAGCAATCTTTGTTACCATAAATGGATTCAATATGCTGTATTAAATAAAGTATCACTAAAAACACAGTACGAATTTGTTTTTGAAGTGCTTTATTAAACTAAAAATCAATAAAAAAATGCAAAACATGTAATATTTGGTAACCCCATCTAAAACCCCCAATGGACAAATTCAACATTTTTAGATAAAACTGAACGTTTTTTAACTAAATTACAAAAAAAAATAAAAAATTTAGTATCTAGGAGATTTCAAGGAATGCTCAGCTGATAGTAAAAACCCAATAAAAAAATGCTAGCTAACTTTTTGACTCTTTAACATATGCTCACCTAAAGAACAACAGAATTATCCAGGGGGAAACTTTAACGATCATTGATAATATAGAACTGCAACATTTCCCTTCCAAAACCCGAGTAATGACTTTTAATTGCTACCACTATGCCCAAGAAATTGCAATACAGTATAATTATTAAGCTACCTATACCAACCAAATTATACGTGTTGTAAATGAGAACTCTTTAAATAACTAGCTGAAACTTAGAAGGAGAAATTGGGGAAAGTGTAAAACAGTTTCAGAGACAGCAGATGAAAAAATATAGCATTTTCAAATAAAATTACTTTTCATTTTAATAAAAATTTCCCCCTAAAAACAAATACAAAAAAAAAACCATCCTCAAATTTGAAAATTGGATAATAAGGTATTTTAAATCTCAAGTGCTAATAAAAGGAGCCTTTTTTTACATTAATCCAGTTTCCCCAAAAGTGCCATTCCTAAAAAAAATATATAAAATCATTTTTAAAAAATTTCAAAAGAGTTCTAAAAATGCAAAAAGTAAACCCAAAAAAGAGAAACCATATTTAAATTCAGACAATAAAATCAAAAACAATTTGGAAAAAATAAAGAAGAAATAAATCGTAAACCCCAAAAAGCCAAAGATAATTTAAAAATCTTCTCAACAAAATACATTAATTAAAATCCCCAACGTAGTAGCCACAACATTGAATAAATATTTCGAGTGAAGCATTTTACCTGACAAATAATTAAACCAGAAATTATCCAAATAAAACCAAATCAAATTTCCAAAATTTCTTATCAAAGCAAACAAAAGCCCCAAATTTAAATCCCTATATTTTTGAACAAACCCCAAAGAAAAAAAAAATTTTACTTAAATTTCCAAAGCCCTCTGCAGGTATGATGATTTGTGATTATAGTTATAAAAAATGTATAAATGAACTAGCTGAACCTTATCCGACTTTTCAAAACTTGCTTTGAAAATTGGGGGTTCCCCTTTTCCCCAAAGGCATTAAAAAATATCCAAAATTTTACCCAAAATTAAAAAAGGAATAAAATCATTGCAAGTAACAAGACCCAACCATCCCTTTCCCGCTGCCTCAAAAAAAATTTGAAACTTTATATTCAAAACGAATGATCGCATTCATCGATGAAAATAATATCATACAGGAGACAAAAAGGCTTTAGACGAGGGAAAAACAAAAAGTTTACACAATTATGATTTCTAAAAACTATTTTTGAAGCGTGACTCAAAATACCAACATTGGGGAATTTTTTGATCTAACAAAAACGTTTGATTGTGTTGTCACAAAATATGCGGCAAGTTTGAGTCTATGGGATACGGGGGAAAGCATGAAAATCTAAACTACCCACCGACCGACTACAAAGGTATACGACTGATCTAAAACAACAAATTTCAAACATTAAACAGAATTTGAAAAGGTTTTTTGTGGGTTCCACAAGGATCGATCCCTTGGGGCCCCATTTTTTCATTTCTCTTTAACGACCTACTGACAATATTGATGATGCCAGTTTTTTGCTGATGACTTTTCACTGCGTAACGGCGCGAAACAGTTTTTCTCAAAAAAAAGGGAGAAAAAAGACTTACTGGTCTATGAATGGTTTACAAAACAAAAAATATTGCTTAAATTTTCCCAAAAAAATAAATTATCCCGTTCCATTTTTAATTCAAAAAAAAAAACAAATAAACTTCATACATTGCCTAGCAAATTCAAAAGACAAAACAGTTTTAAATCAGTTTAAAAAAAAACTTTTCTAGGTCTAACAATAGATAAAACTTTAACATGGGTGCTACATTAAGAATGATAAAAAAAACTCAGCTCTGCTTTTTTTGCAATTTTAAAAGCTCAAACAATAAGCAATGTATCAACGTAAAATATGTATTTTTCTATTTGGGGAAACACATCTAAGATATGGGATGAATTTTGGGGAATGTAAAATCACATTTATAAAGTTTCATTTACAAAAAAGGCAATTAGAGCATAATTCCCTTTGGGGAAATGGGGCATTTGTAAACCCTTTCTTTATTCTTGAACATTCTTTTAGTTTCCATTCTTTTCATTCTTAAATCATCTAAGCATTTAAAAAAAACATCCAAAAACCTTCAGTTAATGCAAGTACATACTCACAACACAAGGCAAAAACAATCCCATCTTAGCCAATGTTTTACAAACCTTGGCCAGAAAACTCTGATTTTATAAAAAATTCTCTACAAAACCTTGTTTCCCAAAAGAAAACAAAGATATACCCCAATACATTAAAATTTAAAAAAGAGCTGACAAAATTTTTATTACAAAAAAACTTACTACGTGTAAATGACTTATACATCAACGACCTACCATAATTTTTAAACAGTTGGTTGTTAAAGTTACAATATTTGAAATTTTGGGAAAATTTAAAGTTTTTATTTTATTTCTCTTTACCAAATTAAAACAAGTAATATTTTAACTTTCACTGTTCTTTGGGTTTGGTAGTTAGCCTTTTTATACCTATATGGAAAATGTAATGAAAAATGATTATTTTTTTGTAGGTATTTTGTTTATTTGTAGTGTATTTTTTTATTAGTAGTGTACTGTAGTATGTTTTTACATATACTAGTGTTTAAAATTCATTAAGTTTAAAAATTGTGTACAACTAAAATGGACTAACGGTGAAAAAAATGTTGAAACCCAAAATATTGTTTTTTGTTGTTGTCCAAAAAAAATTTTAAAAATTGAATTGAAAAAAAACAATAGACTACGTGACTAGGTTTATTGACCAGAGGACGACCCGAACCTGTCGTGACCGCGCCCCTGGGCTGACGGGGCTGACCCGACAATTGACGAGTAGGGAAACCCAACTAATGACTCACCGTTGCCTTTGTGCGAGGAAGATATCTCCACTTTAAAAAGACTGAGTGACGGGTTATACTGACAGAGGACGACCACAAAATGTCTTGACCCCCCCCCGGCTGACGGTGGTGACCTGACAATTGATGAGGGACTGGGTTTTCTGACTACTGACGTCACACGTTCCTTTTTCCGG
>JAMZAV010015823.1:0-11342 GCA_024449915.1 Sweltsa coloradensis | reverse complement strand
AACAGCAGACGGACGAATCACAGAATGAGGGCCGTTTGAGTCGAATGGAGACACTCGGTCGCTCCGCTCCCTCGTTTAACTAGGGAAACGCCAAAGTCGTTGTTACACGAGTGAGTGAGTGAGCCAAGTGTTGAGTACCCGGGATCATCCCTTTTCCTCCCATATACCTAAGGCTGGATCAAGCTTAGTATGGGGAATGATACCGGGTACTCAACACTCACTCACTCACTCGTTTAACATCCACTTTGGCGTTTCCCTAGTTATTTAAATTGAACATTTAAAATGCGAATCATGTTCAAAACGTATTAGCGTGAAACATTAACAAATTTCCAAGATAAAACAAAATCACCTAAGTTAAATTTCCCATTTAACACCCCTTTAAAAATAATATGTGGTGTTTAAAATATAAAAAAAGTTCGAGTAAACGGGTATCGAACCTCAACCCTCCGTGCGGTAGGTATAACGCTTACCACTGGGCCATGTCAGCCAGATAGATCTCGTCCCGCTAGCTGCTACTAAACAAATGCTATCGATATTTTAAAAAATCACATTTTTATTTATTGTAGAATTAAATCGCAATGGATCTAGCTAAATTTGTTAGCAGTTCTCAGTAAACTCGTACCGGATGTATGTTTAAAATTTCAGCCCAATCTGTTCAGCGGTTCGGCTGATTTTCGACGTACAGACAGACAGAATCACAGAATTAGGGCCGTTTAATTGAATGGAGACACTCGGTCGCTCCGCTCCCTCGTTTAACTAGGGAAACGCCAAAGTCGTTGTTAAACGAGTGAGTGAGCACCATGTGTATAGTACCCGGTATCATTCCCCATACTGGGCTAGATCCAGCCTTGGGTATATGGGAGGAAATGGGATGTTCCCGGGTACTCAACACTTGGCTCACTCACTCATTTAACAACGACTTTGGCGTTTTCCTAGTTATTTAAATTGAACATTCAAAATGACAATCGTGTTCGAAACGTACTAGCGTGAAACATTAACAAATTTCCAAGATAAAACAAAATCACCTGATTTTTATTTCCCATTTAACACCTCTCAAAAATAATATGTGGGTGTAAAAATATAAAAAATTTCATATTAACGAGTATCGAACCCCAACCCTCCGTTCGGTAGGCTAAATGCTTACCAGTAGGCCATGCCATGCCACGCAGATTTCGTCCCGCTAGCTGCTACTAAACAAATGCTATCGATATTTTTAAAAATCACATTTTTATTTATTGTAGGCTTAAAATTAAAAAAGTGACTACACCGGGTTTGAACCCGGACCTTAGCTGTCCGCGGCTATGCTCTTACCAGCTGAGCTATGCAGCCACCAATTTAAAACTGTCTAATTCTTGGTCTATTTTGTACATTACATGTACGGACAGCTAAGGTCCCGGGTTCAAACCCTGGTGTAGTCACTTTTTTAATTTTTGTCTAAAGTACTAACATAACAGAGTCAAAGTCGCCTACTTATAAAGCCAAGGTTAAACATCGTATAGCCCAACTCTAGGGTTATAGAGATGGTTTGTATTCTCTAGTTTTTTTCAGTGCTGCTCTACAAATGTACAAAACAGACCAAGAATTAGACAGATTTAAATTGGTGGCTGCATAGCTCAGTTGGTAAGACAATCCCGGACAGCTAAGGTCCCGGCCCGGGTTCAAACCCCGGTGTAGTCACTTTTTAATTTCTGTCTAAAGTACTAACATAACAGCGTCATAGTCGCCTACTATAAAGCCAAGGTTAAAGATAAATAAAACCATCGACCCAAGTCAAATATTATTACACCACAAACACGAAATGTCTTACAATTACCGTATTCTAATAAACACGCATGTGACCCAATTGTTTTTTCAACATTAACCCTGCACACCTACACCACACACTTCTTATAGCTTATTTTTCATGGGAGATCACACACTTTCTAAGTATGATAACTAGCACAGAGTCACGAAAAAAAATTGAATGAAAATAAACCAGATTTGCCTATATCTCGATGTGACAGAATTGCGTCGGTTACAAGGTCACTGCATGTTACGAAACGAAATGAACGTCTGGTGTCCGCTTGACACTGGTAATTTACGACTCGGTGGCTGTCCATCGCCTACGTACAGTTGTGCAATGTTGCACAAAAATAATAGCAGTATGCGATTGATGCGTATATTTAATAAATCTTCAAATATAAGTAGTGTAATAGGCAGATAACTTATCCAGCAGATAAAATGAGGAAATACGATTTAATTTCGTTTATATTTTTGGAACACAGATTGATTTTTTAAATTCTTTTGGGGGGCATAACTAGTTAATTCCTTTTTCCCTTTCCCAGAAGAGTTAGAGTTAGAGAGAGTAAGAAAACCCTTTTCAAACATCGTGGGTGCAAGTGAACCCAAAAGGCGAATTCCACATCAGAGCGCTTTGCTTTTGCTTGATGTCCAGATATTATTTATAGTTGGCGACTATGACGCTGTTATGATGGTAGTCTTATCATAGACATAAATTAAAAAGGGGGCCTCCCCCGGGGATTGAACCCCGAACCTCTGATGTCTGGGCAGATGCTCTCACCCCTTTTTATTGTTAATTTTCTTAACTTCAAAAAAAATGGTCCCGTGCCGTGGTTGAAATAAAAATATAATTTTCATCTACCAAAATTTAATTTTCAAGCAATAGCCAACAATAAACCCACTTTGTTACGACTTTCTCATCTTAATTTGACAGCCGTGGTTCAATCCCCGGTGGTAACACTGTTTTAAAACCATTATAATATAAAACAATGTTAATTGAAATTGCCAAAAAAAGTCGAATAAAATACTGTATTTAGATTATGTTTATTATCATCATGGAAAGTGGTTTTCCGCGTGCTTCAACCCTTTTTTTCTCCTATTAGAGATTTTTATGTTCGTACCCAAAAAAAATGGACTTGTTGCCATAAACCCCCCTCCCCCCCCCCCCCCGCCCCCACTTCCGCCTCAACTTCATATTAGTTTCATCCCCACGCTTTCAAAAGGCGATACACTAAAATTATCTTACTTCAATTCACGTGCAGTAAATTTGAAAGACTCAGAGATGCATAAATGTAATAACGCGCCGTGGCTGGATGTATTAATAATTGTTTCATTTTGTTGTGAAATAATAAACAAATTGTCCCGACTGGGGGTCGAACCCAAAACATACTGGTCCCTGTACATATAATAAATTGATATTTGGGATGCTCCGGTACGAACAATTGTCTGTAAGAAATGCAAAAAACATTGACGCCAAGCATAGCATTCTATAGCGCAGATCTATGCATAATGATTCAAATGGTGTCCTGCAGTAGTTCACGAGCAAAGTCTGCAGCCAATCAGAACAACTTTTCAAACAAATTACATGACCTGTCACTCAAAGTGGTGAAAAAGCTTCGTATCGCTTAGGTTGCGCCACTTGCTGGAGTCAAAAAAGCCTAAAATAGCGCCGAAACATGCTTTCGTACTTTCCATTGTACAGCGGACACCCCTTGTTAAAAATTCTCAGATTTTTAGGAATGCTAGTTGAAGGTGTATATTTACCACGTGTGTTGCGTACTTTTTCCCAAAAAGTGCTTGGTTACGCCTAAAAAAAATCGCGAAAAACAGGTAAATGTTAAAATATTCCCCCAAAAATTAACAAATTTTATTTAAAAAAAAAAGGACAATTTTGGAAAAGTACTCAACACACGTTCATTGGACGTCTTTACTGAGTAGAATAAAAAAAAAATTTTAAAGATATCTCCCAAATTTTGTCGTTAGATACGATGGAAGTACGAAACCACTGCACCCCACCGAAATAATACAGGGTTTCCCGTAGAGCCTTAAGTGTATTTCCCATTTAAAAACCCCTCCAAAATATAATGTGGGTGTCAAAATATAAAAAAGTTCGAAACTAACGGGTATCGAACCCAAACCCTCCGTGCGGTAGACTTAATTCTTACCAATAGGCCCTGCAAGCCACGTATATAATGTCCCGCTAGCTGCTACTAAACAAATGCTAATCGATATTTTTTAAAATCACATTTTTATTTATTGTAGGATTAAATCGCAATGGATCTAGCTGATTTTGTAAGCAAATCTCAGTAAACTCGTACTGGATGTCTGTTTAAAATTTCAGCCCAAATCTGTTTAGCTGTTCGGCTGATTTTCGAAGTACAGACAGACAGACAGACAGAATCACAGAAATGAGATCCGTTCGAGTCGAGGGAGCGGAGCGACCGAGTTTTTCTCCATTGAACTCCACCCGGCCCTCATTCTGTGATTCTGTCTGTCTGTCTGTACGTCGAATATCAGCCGAACCGCTGAACAGATTGCGCTGAAATTTTAAACAGACATCCGGTACAAGTTTATTGAGAACTGTTAACAAAATCAGATAGATCCATTGCGATTTTAGCCTACAATTAATAAAAATGTGATTTTTAAAAATATCGATAACATTTGTTTAGTAGCAGCTAGCGGGACAAAAACTGCGTGGCATGGCATGGCTTACTGGTAAGCATTTAGCCTACCGCACGGAGGGTTGGGGTTCGATCCTCGTTAGTATGAACTTTTTTATATTTTTACACCCACATATTATTTTTGAGGGGTGTTAAATGGGAAATGAAAAATCAGGTGATTTTGTTTATCTTGGAAATTTGTTAATGATTCACGCTAGTACGTTTCGAACACGATTCGCATTTTGATTGTTAAATTTAAATAACTGGGGAAACGCCAAAGTCTTTTGTTAAATGAGTGAATGAGCCAAGTGTTGAGTACCCGGGAAACATCCAATTTCCTCCCATATACCCAAAGCTGGATCTAGCCCAGTATGGGGAATGATACCGGGTACTAACACACGGTGCTCACTCACACACACCCCACACACAAGTGTTGAGAACCCGGGAAAACTTCCCCTTTCCTCCCCTATACCTAAGGCTGGATTATAGCTCAGTATGGAGAATTATACCGGGTACTCAAACACATGGGCTTACTCACTCATTTAAAAAACGACTTTGTTGCGTTTCCCTAGTTTAAATTGAACATTCAAAATGCGAATCGTGTTCTAACGTATTAGCGTGAAACATTAACAAATTTTCCAATATGAAACAAAATCACATAATTTTTATTTCCCTTTAACACCCCTCAAAAATAATATGTGGGTCAAAAAAATATAAAAAAGTTTACTCAACGGGTATCGAAACCCCAACCTCCGTGCGGTAGACTATTGCTTACTTTTAGGCCATGAAAACCCAAACGTAAACTGGCGTCCCGCTAGCTGCTACTAAACAAAGCTCGATATTAAAAAACCACTTTTTTTATTTATTGTGGGATTAAATCGCAATGGATCTAGCTGATTTTGTTAGCAGTTCTCAATAAACTCGTACCGGATGTCTGTTTAAAATTTCAGCCCAATCTGTTCACGGTTCGGCTGATTTTCAAACGTACAGACAGACATACAGACTGACGAATCACAGAATGAGACCCGTTCGAGTTGACTGGAGCCACTCGGTCGCTCCGCTTCCTCGTTTAACTAAGGAAACGCCAAAGTCGTTGTTAAACGATGAGAGAGCCAAGTGTTGAGTACCCGGGATCATCCCTTTTCCTCCCATATACCTAAGGCTGGATCAAGCTAAGTATGGGGAATGATACCGGGTACTCAAAAACTCATCACTCACTCGTTTAACAACCACTTTGGCGTTTCCCTAGTTATTTTAAATTGAACATTTAAAATGCGAATCATGTTCAAACGTATTAGCGTGAAACATTAACAAATTTCCAAGATAAAAAAAAAAATCACCTAAGTTTAATTCCCATTAAACACCCCTCAAAATAATATGTGGGTGTTAAAATATAAAAAAAGTTCGAGATAACGGGTATCGAAAACCCCAACCCTCCGTGCGGTAGGTATAACGCTTACCACTGGGCCATGTCAGCCAGGAGATCTCGTCCCGCTAGCTGCTACTAAACAAATGCTATCGATATTTAAAAAATCACATTTTTATTTTATGTAGGATTAAATCGCAATGGATCTAGCTGAATTTGGTAGCAGTTCTCAGTAAACTCGTAACCCGGATGTTGTTTAAAATTTTAGCCCAATCTGTTCAGCGGTTCGGCTGATTTTCGGGCGTACAGACAGACAGAATCACAGAATTAGGGCCGTTTTTAAATTGAATGGAGGGCACTCGGTCGCTCTGCTCCCTCGTTTAACTAGGGAAACGCCAAAGTTGTTGTGAAACGAGTGAGTGAGTGAGCCAAGTGTTGAGTACCCGGGAACATCCCCTTTCCTCCCCTATACCTAAGGATCTAGCCCAGTATGAGGAATGATACCGTGTACTCAATACATGGCTCATTTACTCGTTTAACAACGACTTAGTCGTTTCCCTAGTTATTTAAATTGAGCATTTTAAATGCGAATCGTGTTCAAAACGTACTAGGGAAACGCCAAAGTCGTTGTTAAACGAGTGAGTGAGCACCATGTGTATAGTACCCGGTATCATTCCCCATACTGGGCTTGATCCAGCCTTGGGTATATGGGAAGAAATGGGATGTTACCGGGTACTCAACACTTGGCTCACTCACTGTTTAACAAAAGACTTTGGCGTTTCCCTAGTTATTTAAATTGAACATTTCAAAAATGCGAATCGTGTTCGAAAACGTATTAGCGTGAAACATTAACACATTTCCAAGATAAAACAAAATCACCCGATATTTATTTCCCATTTAACACCCCTTTAAAAATAAATTGTGGGTGTAAAAATAAAAAAAGTTCATACTAACGGGTATCGACCCCCAACCCTCCGTGCGGCAGGCTAATGCTTACCATTTGGCCATGCCATGCGGCGCAGATTTCATCCCGCTAGCTGCTTCTAAACAAATGCTATCGATATTTAAAAAATCACATTTTTATTTATTGTAAGCTTAAATCGCAATGGATCTAGCCGATTGTGTTAACAGTTCTCAATAAACTCGTACCGGATGTCTGCTTAAAATTTCAGCGCAATCTGTTCAGCGGTTCGGCTGATTTTAGACGTACAGACAGACAGACAGAATCACAGAATGAGGGCCGTTTGAGTCGAATGGAGACACTCGGTCGCTCCGCTCCCTCGTTTAACTAGGGAAACGCCAAAGTCGGTTTTTACACGAGTGAGTGAGTGAGCCAAGTGTTTATTTCCCGGGGTCATCCCTTTTCCTCCCATATACCTAAGGCTGGATCAAGCTTAGTATGGGGAATAGATACCGGGTTACTCAACACTCACTCACTCACTCGTTTAACATCCACTTTGCGTTTCCCTAGTTATTTAAATTGAACATTTAAAATGCGAATCATGTTCAAAACGTATTAGGTGAAACATTAACAAATTTCCAAGATAAAACAAAATCACCTAAGTTAAATTTTTCCCATTTAACCCCCCCTTTAAAAATAATATGTGGGTGTTAAAAAAATAAAAAAAGTTCGAGTAAACGGTATCGAACCTCAACCCTCCGTGCGGTAGGTTAACGTTTACCACGGGGCCATGTAGCCAGATAGATCTCGTCCCGCTAGCGCTACTAAAAAAATGCTATCGAATTTAAAAAAATCCCTTTTTATTTATTGTGAATTAATGCAATGGATCTAGCTAAATTTGTTAGATTTTTTCGTAAACTGTACCGGATGTATGTTTTTAAATTTCAGCCCAATCTGTTCAGCCCGGGTTGGCCTGATTTTTGACTACAGACAGAAAAGAATCACAGAATTAGGGCCGTTTAATTGAATGGAGACATCGGTCGCTCCCTCCCTCGTTAACTAGGGGGGAAAGCCAAGTCGTTTTTAAACGGTGAGTGAGCAACCCTGGTTAGTACCCGGGTTCATTTCCCCTACTGGGCTAGACCA
Source organism: Sweltsa coloradensis (assembly GCA_024449915.1). Classification (NCBI taxonomy): domain Eukaryota; kingdom Metazoa; phylum Arthropoda; class Insecta; order Plecoptera; family Chloroperlidae; genus Sweltsa; species Sweltsa coloradensis. Next base: position 3,490 of record JAMZAV010015823.1, on the reverse strand, counting down.
GCCTTTGGGGGATATGGGGGGAAATGGGGTGTTCCCGGGTTTCTCAACACTTGGCTCACTCACCATTTAAAAAGACTTTGGCGTTTTCCTAGTTATTAAATTGAACATTCAAAAAGACAAACGGTTCGAAAACTACTACGTGAAACATTAAAAAATTTTCCCAAAATAAAAAAAAAATCACCTGATTTTTTTTTCCCATTTAACACCTCTCAAAAAAAATAGTGGGTGTAAAAATATAAAAAATTTTAATTTAAACGAGTATCAACCCCAACCCCCCGTTCGGTAGGGTAAAAAGCTTACCAGTAGGCCATGCATGCCCCGAGATTTCGTCCCCCTAATGCTACAAACAAATGCTATCGATATTTTTAAAAACACTTTTTATTTTTTGTAGCTTAAAAAATTAAAAAAAATGACTACCCGGGGTTTTAACCCGGGACCTTTGCTGTCCCGGGCTTGCTCTTACCAGCTGAGCTATGCAGCCACCAATTTAAAACTGTTAATTTTTTGGTCTATTTTGTAATTACATGTACGGACAGTAAGGTCCCGGGTTTAAAAACCCGGTGTAGTCTTTTTTTTTTTTTTTTTTTCTAAAGTACTAATATAACAGAGTCAAAGTCGCCTACTTATAAAGCCGGTTAAACATCGAAACCCCCAACTCTAGGGTTATAGAGAGGGTTTTGGATTTCTAGTTTTTTTCAGTGTGCTCACAAAGTAAAAAAACAGCAAGAATTAGACAGTTTTAAATTGGGGGCTGCATGCTCAGTTGGTAAGACAATCCCGGACAGCTAAGGTCCCGGCCCCCGGGGTTCAAACCCCGGTGTAGTCACTTTAATTTTCTGTTAAAGTCTAACATAACAGCGTCATAGTCCCCTACTATAAAGCCAAGGTTAAAGATATAAATAAACCTCGCCCCAAGTCAAATTTTTTACACACACAACACAAATGTCTTCAATTCCCGTTTCTATAATAAACACGCATTAGCAATTGTTTTTTCAAATTAACCCGCACACCTACACCACCACTTCTATGCTTTTTTTCATGGGGATAAACATTTTCTAGTATGATAATAGCACAGATCACGAAAAAAAACTGAATGAAAAAAAACCAGATTCCCTATACCCGATGTGACGAATTGCGTCGGTTACAAGGTCACTGCGTTCGAAACGAAATGAACGTCTGGTGTCCGCTTACATGGAATTTACGATCGGGCTGTCATCGGCCTACGTACAGTTGTGCAGTTGCACAAAAATAATAGCATATGCGATTATGCGTATATTTAAAAATTTTCCCAAATATAAGTAGTGTAATAGGCAGATAACTTATCCAGATAAAATGGGGGAAATACGATTTTAATTTCTTTTAATTTTTGGAAAAACACAGTTTGATTTTTTAATTCTTTTCGGCATAATGTTAATTCCTGTTCCTTCCAGAAGAGTTAGAGTTAGAGAGAGAAGAGAATTTTTCAAACATCGTGGGCCCAAGGAAACCCAAAGGCGAATTCACATCAGAGCGCTTTGCTTTTGCTTGATGTCCAGATATTATTTAGTTGGCGACTTGACGCTTTTATGATGGTAGTTTATCATAGACAAAATTTAAAAAAGGTCCCTCCCCGGGGATTGAAACCCCCAACCCCTAGGCTGGGGGAGAGTCTCACCCCTTTTTTATTGTTAATTTTCTTAAATTAAAAAAAAAATGGTCCCCTGCCTGGTTGAAATAAAAATATTTAATTTTATCTACCAAAATTTAATTTCAAGCAATAGCCAACAATAAAGCCCCTTTGTTTCGACTTTCTCATCTTTAATTTGACACCGTGGTTAATCCCCCGGTGGTAACACTGTTTTAAAACCTTATAATATATACAATGTTTAATTGAAATTGCCAAAAAAAGTCGAAAAAAATACTGTATTTAGATTTGTTTATTTTCATCATGGGGAAATGGTTTCCGCGGCTTCAACCCCTTTTTTTTCCCATAGAGATGTTTATGTTCGTACCCAAACAAAAGGCTTGTTGCCATAACCCTCCTCCCCCCCCCCCCCCCCCCACTTCCCCTCAATTCATATTAGTACATCACACGCCCCTTTTAAAAGGCCCAACACAAAAATTATCTTACTTCAATTCACGTGCAGTAAATTTGAAAGACCAGGAAGCATAAAAGTAATAACGCGCCGTGGCTGGGTGTATTAATAATTGTTTCATTCTTTGTGAAATAATAAACAAAATTGTCCCGACTGGGGATCGAACCCAAAAAATACTGGTCCCCGTAATATAAAAATTGATATTTGGGATGCTCCGTATCGAACAATTTTTCTGTAAGAGCAATAAAAATTTACGCCAAGCATAGCATTCTATAGCGCAGATCTATGCAAATATTCAAATGGTGTCCTGCAGTAGTTCACGAGCAAAGTCATGCACCAATCAGAACAACTTTCAACAAAAATTTCATGACCCGTCACTCAAAGGGTGAAAAACTTGTATCGCTAGGTTTCGCCCTTTTTGGAGTCAAAAAAAACCAAAATAGCGCCGAAACATGCTTTCGTATTCCATTTTACAGCGGGGCACCCCTGTTAAAAAAAATTTTCAGATTTTTAGGAAGCTAGTTTTAAGGGGTATATTTACACGTGGTTGCGTACTTTTTCCAAAAAGGGCTTGGGTTTCGCCTAAAAAAAATCGCGAAAAACGGTAAATGTTAAAATATTCCCCCAAAAGTTAAAAATTTTTTTTTAAAAAACAAGACAATTTTGGAAAAAAATATCAACACACGTTCTTGGACGTCTTTACTGAGTAGAAAAAAAAAAAATTATAAAGATATCTCAATTGTGTCGTTAGATACGATGGAAGTACGAAAAACCCCTGCAACACACCGAAATAATACAGGGTCCATAGAGCCTTTAAATTTTATTTCCCATTTAACCCCCCTCCAAACTATATTGTGGGTGTCAAAATATAAAAAAGTTCGAACTAACGGTATCGAACCCAAAAACCCCCGTGCGGTAGAATTAATTCTTACCAATAGGCCCTGCAACCACGTAATAATGTCCCCCCCCCTGCTACTAAACAAAAGCCCATCGATATTTTTAAAAACAATTTTTATTTATTTTAGGATTAAATCGCAATGGATCTAGCGATTTTGTAAGCAAAAATCAGTAAACCTTTTCTGGATGTTGATTAAAATTCAGCCCAATCTGTTTAGCTGTTTGGCTGATTTTCGACGTAAGACAGACAGCAGACGAATCACAGAAAGAGATCCGTTCGAGTGAGGGGGCGGAGCGACCCAGGTCTCCATTGAAATCAAACGGCCCTCATTCTGTGATTCTGTCTGTCTGTTGTACGTCGAAAATCAGCCCCCAACCGCTAAAAAAGATTGCGCTGAAAATTTTAAACAACATCCGGGACAAATTTATTGAGAACTGTTAACAAAAACAGATAGATCCCGCGTTTAGCCTACAAAATTTAAAAAAATGTGATTATTAAAAAATCGATACATTTTTTT
>JAMZAV010015822.1:0-10042 GCA_024449915.1 Sweltsa coloradensis | reverse complement strand
GGACGTCTGCCTTAACCTTTCTTGTCAAACGTCCAACACATGGCCTGCCTTGGCAGTGCTAACCTTTTTCAAGCATTGGTGAGTGAAACCCGCACGCACACTTTTAAAACCATATTTAATTATAATATCAGGACGCTCGGACATGGTGCAGATGGAGCAATGGGGATGTTGTTCATCAATTTTGTTCACGCAGTTCCCGCTTGTGCGCGCTGCCTGTTAGCTCACTAGCGCCATCAGTGGCTATTCACGTAGCCTATAACTACGATAATTAATGATCGTCTCTCGATGCCCTACCCTACTTTAACAAGAATATTATTGTTCTCTCCATTATATGACCACCCCCCACAATAACTATAGGGCTTAAATTTGAATGTGGTGGTCCGTCCGATTTATGAGATTGTGAAGGTGGTCCGTGTGCAACAAAAGGTTGAAAAACACTGATATAAAGCATCATTCACAATTAGTTGTAAGGCGCAAGGCCTAAGGCATAATAATTTGTATTACCGAGTATGTGTTTCAATCTGAACGTTCACAACACGTCCTAAGTCGCAAGGCGTAAGGCTTATGTCAAAACGAATTGCCTAAAATCCAATTCTTACGACAGGTTTCTTCTGACGAGCCAATCACGAACAAGGAAACTCCCCACTCCTGCTTATTTCATTCCACAGCTGGTTGTAAGCGCATGCACAATACGCAGGACCAATGAAAATTGGCAAGGTTGTTGTAAACGCCTAGCATTTCTTACGACTTACGCCTTAAAACTTGTTGTGAATGATGCTTAAGGTGCCCGAGTGTGTAGCGCACCGCAGCTTGGCTGCGGCGCCTTAACGGGCACCTAGATGTGTAGATACATTTCAACTGTCGCATCTAGGAACGTTGGCAAGCATGCTGCATGTGTGGCCCATAGTCTATAGAGTAGAGATGCAATATGGTCATCACACGAGGAACTCCCCCCGCCCATTACACAATATCTTATATTGACTGTCCTGGTACAAGCATGGAGTATAGAACATTACTCAATGGTACAAGTAGTATGCCTATTCAAGGATAGGTTGATCTATCGGCCTAATGGAAATTTTCTTAAGGTAAGATGTCCCAGCCTAGATGTTGTCTGTTAAATTTGACAAACGCAGGTACCGTACATGTATCTCAAAAAGTATTCATGCGATCACCCTCAAATTTTTTGCACTGCTTCATATAGGCTACCCATGCTTCATATGCACTGAGCAAATCGTTTCTCTAAATTAAATAATTTCTTCTTTTCACAATTAAAAGCAGTAGGCCAGTAGCATGTTCTATTTTTAAAATTTCCTACATTTTCAGACATAGGCCTAGGCCTAACAAAATTCACAAAACTTTTGTTTACACAGATACTACCTGAACAATTTTAATTCTCTACGCAACTGTATCAAAAGTTAATTGATGTGTTCAAAATTTCAGAGCTCTAGGCCTACTCCTAATAGCCTAGGCCTAGTTCTTTAGAAACAGGTAGGGTACCGAAAAATGCAAAATATAGTTGCGGAGAAATACAAGATTTTAACGATTGGCGCGCCGCGCAACAGACTTGAGCAAACTTACCATGTCTACAGTTTTGAGAAAACTGTTTGAAAGGATTACAGCCAAGATTTTTGAGCATGTTAAATTTAATGTAAGCCCTGAAGTAATCAAATTTTATTCAAGCTCAAATGAGATCTACTCATCTTTATCATTTTTTTGCTAAGTTAATAAGAATATTTGAAAAGTTTGCTCTAAAATTACCCAAAACTGTAGGCCTACTATTTCTATGCCTACAAGCCAGAATAGAAGAAAGTGGACACAATTTCTAGAGTTAAGTTGTTTCAGTATGTTCTAGGCATAAACCTAGTAAGCTATGAGAGCAGGGAATGAGAAATAGGCCTATTGATAATACCTACCAAAAAATAATGCAGGTCATGACCAAATGTAATAGAAATTTTGCTTACAGAGTAGGCCTAGGTATCGAAATCAGTCTCGATTATCATTTCTGTTAATTCCAACTGCATAATTCTACACTAGCCTAGGCATTGTCTTCCCTGAAACTGTATTTGTAATAGAAATACCTGTCAAAGCATTATTCAACATTTACATAGATTGTTAGTTGGTTTCTGGCCTGATCTCAACCGTGCGCTGGCCGTATAGTATATTGAACAATTCCTAGCGGAGCCAGTACCAGTCGCTCAAGAATCATTTATGCCTAGTAAAGTTATTGGTATCTCAGTAGGGCCTACAGCTGTTCTGCAGCACTTGCTTGGAACCCATGCATTACTAACTTGATTGTTCTCTAATACAAACAATATTGGCCAAGAGTCTAGGGGAACAAGGGTAGTATGACGGAATGGCTAATTTTGCACCAATTTTCTTTGTTGTTGTGCAAAACCATGCAAAATCACTAGTAAATTAAAAATAAACACGCGGAAACCCACTTTTACCGAAAATTTACCAAAAAAAACATGAAAAAACATAGCGAGGAGTGACACGGCTTAGGCTTAGGCCTACCAGCTGAGATGTTCTGCTCACTGCAAATAGGGTTACCATAAGTGTCTCAGCAAAAAGAGGACATTTCGTTCACAGACATTTGCGGACTACAAGGGGTCTGGGGCAGAGCCCCAGCCGCCGGAGGCGAAATTTTTTTCGACATTTTTACTGTCAGGATAGCGTTTAGAGCGATCTGAACAAGGGTCAAGGAAGGACAGTGGTGCCGACGCCTTTTAAATTGTGGGGTTATTTTTTAAATGAACACTACATTTTATGACAAAACTTAAGACAAGTCGCCTAGGCCTACAAACACTTCCTTACGTACGCCGTACGACGTGGACACAAGGCACGAAACGTACGGAAATGGTAACTAAATCACGTGATAGTACACTGCTTGCTGCACAGCCTGGCGTGTTGTGACACGCTCGGACATGATTGGCTGCTCGTATTCGGCGATTTACGGTCGGTGGATGGTAAGTGAGGGGGCGGAAGGGTGCGCATGCGCCTCTGCATGGAATTGGGTGAAATAACCGGAACATTTTGCATTATTTTGAAAAAACCGCCCGGACGCCCGGACAGTCATAAAAAAGAGGACATGTCCGGCTTTAACCGGACGTATGGTAACCCTCACTGCAAATAACCTTACAAGAACATAGGCTAACAAAAATCCAAAATAGAATCATCACGTTTTTGCTGTTATAGTAACAAAAAAAACTTCAAAACCTTTAACGTCGCTATTTTAAACGAAAGTCCCTTTGTGGTAAAAGTAATTTATAATTAAAATAGCGACGTTAAATCTTTGTAGGTGAAGTATTTTAGTGAAAAAGGTTGGTAGGCCTAGTAAGTAAAATCAAGACGTAAACAGCAAACATGGCGACCAAATGACAGTGAAATGAGCGAGTGTTTGTGTTCAATCTGTGTTCAAGTTCATTATTCTATATAGGTAATTGGTATATTTTCAGAGTAATTAGCCTAGTAAAATTAAATCGTTAGGTAATAATGAGTTCTTCATTTATTTCTCATTTGGACTTGTGTTTTTATTGTTTTCTTTGAAAAAAACAGTGTTGAAAAGTTGGACCGCACCAACTGAACTAGTACCAAAACGACTGATTCAAGCAAACTAAAAGTGATAAATTAAGTCCAGAAACTACTTTCCGCGGCCAAAAACCAAGAAAATACATAATAATATTCAGGAAGAAAAAGGAAAATCATAAATTTAATACAAAATAACATTTCCGTCAAACTACCCTTATACCGAGTCTAGGCCCTACACATTTTACAACACAGCGCTCAGCCAATTCGTTGAGAGGATTACAAAAATTCACTATGCAAATGAGCTGCCCTGGTATGAGTGTTCCAATATTACCTGAATTTTCACTTCATTTAGGCTGCAGATAAGTCCTAGGCCTAGCCCTACCCTGAGTAGGCCTACATCATTTTACCTAAGAAGTAGGGTCTACAAGTGAATTTGTAGTTAGAGCCTAGGGCCTAGGCCTAGGCCTAGGGCCTGAATAGGTTATGATTCCATGTTGATACAACTATTACGGTCAATAAAGAAGTTTAGTACCTACCTGTTCCCTGGAGATTTATGAAACATAATAATGTAATTTTACACGTTTTGGTCACACAAACATTTATACAAACTGTATTCATAATAATCTTGGCAAAACAACAACGAATATTATCAAAACGATGCAAGTCTGGCAAGTGTCAACAGACATAAAGCTTAGCAGTGTTGCCAACAAACATGTACAGACCTGATTAAACCTTTGAAAATATTCCCCAGGCAAATAAAAATTCCGGGAAATTCAAAAGCACTATTATAATGAAGTTTAAAGAATGACAAACAGACCAAAACCAGCCAAAACCAAACGATGCCATATTGCACTTGTTTTATTTCTCTTTGCGTACAATATTGAATAATTTATTTAGGCATGTTTCAGGTGATTTGATCATATAACTGTTGTTTAATAATATTGCTTATAGTATTAACAAACAATATTATACTTCATATTCAATACTTCGTACCGGTACAAATACTAACTTAGTAAATATCTTGCAAGAAACGAGTTGTTTCTTCCGCCGGTACGAACACTACCTTCGTACCGGTACAAATACTAACTTCGTAAATATCTTGCACGAAACGAGTTGTTTCTTCCGCCGGTACGAACACTAACTTCGTACCGGTACAAATACTAACTTAGTAAATATCTTGCACGAAACGAGTTGTTTCTTCCGCCGGTACGAACACTAACTTCGTACCGGTACAAATACTAACTTCGTAAATATCTTGCATGAAACGAGTTGTTTCTTCCGCCGGTACGAACACTAACTTCGTACCGGTACAAATACTTACTTCGTAAATATCTTGCAGAAACGAGTTGTTTCTTCCGCCGGTACGAACACTAACTTCGTACCGGTACAAATACTAACTTAGTAAATATCTTGCAAGAAACGAGTTGTTTCTTCCACCGGTACGAACACTAACTTCGTACCGGTACAAATACTAACTTCGTAAATATCTTGCAAGAAACGAGTTGTTTCTTCCGCCGGTACGAACACTAACTTCGTACCGGTACAAATACTTACTTCGTAAATATCTTGCACGAAACGAGTTGTTTCTTCCGCCGGTACGAACACTAACTTCGTACCGGCTTTATGATTATATACTCAATGGCACCGATGCAAATACTAACTTCGTAACGGAGGAAGAAACAATTCGTTTCGTGCCAGATATTTACAGGAAAAAATCAAATTATGTCAGCTTGTACTTTGTAGACAAGAACATGACAGTGTTGCAAAAAGAAACAAAAATGAACCTTCTAACATAAAATTAAGGAGCAGAAATATGTCCGGGGTATAGCCTACGTCATAAATTTCACTATAATCGTCTATATTGGGTGTACCGACACACCGTGTGGTCGTCATCGTCTATGTCTTTGTCATCGTCACTTGTGTAAATTGTCATCGTTGTCGGGGAGGTTGTCAAGGGAAAGGTGAAGTGTCCCCGACGACGATTGCCAGAGCTCGCCTCTAGTTTCGGGGAAGTAATATACTCCCCCTCTTACTAGCTGATATTTGCGAGGTAGACTTTTTCTCTTGAATCGCCTTTTACGATTAGCAGAGCCATGCTCTGGGCCGAGCGGATTAATGAAATTGAGAAAGATTAATTACTAACTATATTTTATCAGTATTTTTATAAGAATTAACCAGCTAACATAAAACTGCACTATGGCAAGTCAAACGAACTGAAAATTAGTTTAAGGGTGCGTCAACCGTTAGCTCAAAGTTGAATGTAGGCCTAATAATCGTCAATGAGTATAAGATTATAGGCTTTGAATTACGTAGTAGTTGTAAAATTACTTACAAATAGTTTTCTTACTCAGATATCACGAAGATTCCCTATTAGTAGTATACACGGACACTATCACTTTCATTCACTTTTCTATAGGCCTAACGCATGCGTATCACCATGGAAATAAAAATTTAGATTTGAGATTTAATATTTGATTTTTATTGAATTGTTGTGAAGAACACTATTGTTAGTTGTGATTTCGGTCACAATCACGAGAGTTTACTGAATATTTGCTTTTTGTTCAAGGGCGCGTCAACCGTTAGGTCATAATGCGCCACTCTAGCCTAGGGGATGTGGGGAGAAAAGTTCTATATGCTGGTCAGAACCAGCCATGGTAGGGGAGGAAAGGGGGGTTCTCACGTCGCGGTCGTCATTGTCTTTGTCATCGTTCGTATTGTCATTGTTGTCGTCGTCAGGGATGTCGTCAAGGGAAGGGGGAGAGATCCTTTACGACGACCGCCAGAGCTCGCCTCTAGTATAAGGGAGTAATATACTACCCATCTTTACTAGCTGATGTTAGCGAGGTGGAGATTTTTCTCTTGAATCGCCTGATACGATTATCAGAGCCAAGCTCTGGGCTAATAGATTAGTTTTTGAAATTGTGTGATAAAGCGATTAGCTGGATGACCACGGTTTAGCATCATGGAGGCAAATCCGGAAACATTCTGGACTAAATTAAACAACTTTATAAGATGCCTATAATGTGTGTTGCTATACCCATACTGTTTTTCGGTCCTTGACACAGAATCGCCGTGACACCGAAAAACAGTATGGGTCGTGACACAGAAATGTTCCGACAGGGGTATCCCTGACACCGAATCGCCTTGACACATAAAATTTCGGTGTTACGACTACTACTGTATGGGTCGTGACACCGAACGTTTTAGATTCTGTCTCAGGACGCATACAGCATGGGCCGTGACGCCGAATCGCCTTGACACCGAATCGCCGTGACACCGAAAACTCTAGTAAAAAATTTCAAAGTGTTTCCGGATGGTGTGTCGGAAAACACTTTATTTCTGTGTCACGGCACACACATACGCCGTGACACCGAAATTCGGTCTCACGGCACATACAGCATGCGTCGTGACACCGAGGGCGCTTCAGAATCTAAAACGTTCGGTGTCACGACCCATACAGTAAAGGTCGTGGCACATAATTTTTCTGTGTCAAGGCGATTCGGTGTCAGGGATACCCTTGTCGGAACAGTTCGGTGTCACGACCCATACTGATTTTCGGTGTCAGGGATACCCTTGTCGGAATATTTCTGTGTCACGACTCATACTGTTTTTCGGTGTCAAGGCGATTCGGTGTCAAGACGTTTCTGTGCCACGACCCATACGGTTTTTGGACTTAGAAAAATGATTTTCGGTGTCACGACCGATCCAGAAACACTTTGAATTTTTTTACTAGAGTTTTCGGTGTCACGGCGATTCGGTGTCGAGGCGATTCGGTGTCAGGGCCCCGACCCTTGACAGGGTACAAAGATGTTATGTTGGGAAAACAATTTCAAGCCACCTTCATTCTTTCGGTAAAGGGATCATCAACCAACATTCTAGCATAGGGGATGTTGGGGTCGGATATAGGTGGAACCAGATAAGCTGGCCCTCGCCGAGGGATCGCAGCACTGTCGTCCACGCACTATGGCCACAGGATCGGCAAAAAGTAAATAAAATAACGGTCTCTAAAACTGCTTTCGGAGAAAAACACACTATTTTAAAGCCAAGGCCTGCCCAATATATCCTAAAAATAAAGTATTTATGAAGTGTACGAAAAAAATCAAGACATTTTGATGCTCCTAAACATTGACATCACATCTGGCGAGGTTGGCATTATTACCAGCTGGAACTTTGGACACACCATTACCAACAAGGCAAAAAATTCGAGAATACTTAAAATCATTATTTCGCTAAAATACTGACTCTGTGGGACGAACTACTTTATTTACAGCTTATAAAATGTTGATTTATGTGATAACATATCACGATAACATGACCAAATACGGTAGGCTCTACCTAATGCCCATTGTGTGTAAATTGTCAACGTTGGCGTCCGTGCTCTCGCTTGACCTTGACGTGGGACAGCTTACCTGGTCCCACCTATAGCTTCATGCTGGTCAGAACCAGCCACGGACAAGGGGAGAGAAACAAGGGTTCTCACATCGTGGCCGTCATCGTTCGTGTTGGCAGGGTCGTCGTCATCAGGGTGGCCGGACGACAAATGTCACTGTTCGCCTCCGGTTCCGGGGAGTTTCGGGGAGATGTCTTATCGCCTTTTACGATTAGCATAGCCTTGATCTGGGCCAAATCTACCCCGGGCCCAGACAAGGGACCGTTTATTTATATGATAGAACGAATGAGAAAATTTTGTCATAAATAAAATTCATTCATCATTCAATCATAAAATAAAATAAAATAAAAATAAATTAAAGCCATTAATTTTCATAAGTTTAATTCTTCTGTCTGAAGTGGGATCCGAGTTTTATTTGGAGTAAGGGCGCGTCAACCGTTAGGTCATAATGCACCACCGGAGCCTAGGTGATGTAAGGTAGGCCACGTGCAAGGGGAGTAAGGGCGCGTCAACCGTTAGGTCATAATGCACCACCGGAGCCTAGGTGATGTAAGGTAGGCCACGCGCAAGGGGATTAAGGGACGTCAACCGTTAGGGGGAGGAAGGGCCCATGCTGGTCAGAACCAGCCATGGGCAAAGGGGAGAGAAAGAGGGATCCTCACGTCGTGGTCGTCATTCATCGTCGGGGAGGTCGTCAAGGAAAGGGGAAAAGGTCCCCGACGACGATTGCCAGAGCTCGCCTCTACTTTCGGGGATTATATACTTCCACACGTCCTAGCTGATGTTTGCGAGATGGACTTTTCCTCTTTTTCGCCGTTTATGATTAGCAGTCATGCTCTGAGCCAAATTCCACCCAGACGGCTTAGTTTTTTTTTTTTTTGGGGGGGGGGGGGGAATTCGAGGTTGCCCGCATTAACTTTAGAGCTAGTGTACCCGGTAGGAACCAAGTTTTGACGGCGGGAAGAAAATTGGTTCTCTATGGTCTCAGCGGCCCGCGCCTATAAGAAAATGTAACTCGTCGTATATTTTGACTTGGTCAAAAGAAATCAAAACCAATTACACCATAAAAATGCGTAATTTTCTAAAGTGAGTGAAATCTTACGGAGCTAAATAACGCTTCCAAAATTACTAACTACTAGGAAAACGCTAAAGTCCTGCCGCGTTGATGGATGAGCGTTTTTTTGGCAAGTTTTTTGTTTGCGTTTTTTGCGTTTGTTTGCACTTTTCCTTTGCAAGTGCTTTTTGAATGGATTGTAGGTAAATGTTGTCAAGTTTCTTTACTTGTTCATTGGTATTATAAACCTAAAAAAACTCATATTAAAACCTTAATTTCTGTAAATTCTGGCTAACTTTTTAAACTTTTTCTTTCAAAAGGTACTACGTCACCATAACCTTAATGTCCATGTGAAATCTGAACGTTGTAGCCCCACCCGTTTGGTCAGAATCGGCCCAAATGTGACGAAAATATCGCACTAAAAATGGAAAAGTTTATATTAAAACCTTTATTTCTATGGATTCTGGCTAACTTTTTCAACTTTTTCTTTCAAAAGGTTCTACATCAGCATAATCTTAATGTCCATGTGAAATATGAACGTTGTAGCCCCACCCGTTTGGTCAGAATCGGACCAAATGTCACGAAAATATCGCACTAAAAGTCGAAAAAAATCGTAAAAGTACGATATTCATGAGAAATATTTCTTCGATTGTACCCAAAAACAATACACCTCTAAGTTCAGAGAAATCAAAGGTCCCCTTAAATTTTCATCAAGATCGCATATTATGCCGTTTGCCCGGAATCGAGCGAACAACAGACAGAAAAAACAAAAAAACAAACAAAAAACAAAAAAACACCCGAGCTAAATTTTTTGGGGGGTCAGTGAAATTGAAGTCTTCGCTTCACTCGCTTCGCTCGCTACGCTCATCCAACGAGTTAAACGGACCCATGTTTGCGCGCTGTCTGAGAACGTAGCCTATCCCGACTGAGCGGCAACCAAGGCGAGACGCAGCCACGTTGTGTGCTGTGGCATCCTCGCATTCCACGCGCATGTCCGTGGTACATGTTTCGTACCGGCTTTATGATTATATACTCAATGGTACCGGTACGATTTTACTTTCATTGCGATT
>JAMZAV010015821.1:0-20581 GCA_024449915.1 Sweltsa coloradensis | reverse complement strand
AAAATAAATCAACTAGTTAAAGCAACTAAAATTATGTTTAAAATGTCCGTACCTATTTAGGGCTACTGACAAATGACATGTTATGTTTTAATTTGTGTGACACTCTTAGGGCCTATCACATAATTAAACTATTTAAATCACAAGCTTAATTCTGTTACAGCCATATGTAGGTAGGTAATTCTGTTACATCCATGTCGTAATTCTGTTACCACTGTTAAAACAACTAAAATTATGTTTAAATGTGCCGTAGGCCCTACCTACCTAAATTGACTGACTAATGAAATTGTGTTTTCATTTTTGTTTTCATTTTAATTCATTCCTATCACATTTAGAGCTATTTAAATCACATTTCACAAGCATAATTCTGTTACATCCATATGTAATTACACAATAGGGCCTACATTAATTAGTAATATTAAATAAAATACAAACCTATCCTTAAGGCCTAGGCCTACAGATGTAAACAGCATTATTTTATTTGTATCTAACCTTTGTTGTATCAATACAATTAATACAATTAGGCAATTCCAATTTAACTCAATTCACAGGAATTTCTGATTGATTGAAACAACTTTTTACCATGGCCTTTTCTATGTCATTCTGTTACAACGGACATAGGCCTAATTAGCTTTATATCAATTAAATATAAGTATTTTTAAATAAACTTTTATTGCATAATTAAAAGACAACTTCTAGTTGTTATTTGCAATTATAAGATGTTCAAAAACTTACTTACAATAATCAGTAGGCCTATAGCCTAAATAATTACAATGTGTTAAAACTGTCTTATTGGTAATTCTGTTACCGTGGAATTGCCCACTATGGGCTGAATGAAATATGATTGATAAACGCAAGCAAACTCAAATACAAGATAACGGCCATCTTTCTATGTAATCATCCAATCGCAGCGCCTCATTCCAGTCCGGACTGATTACTAAGCTCGTACCATACATGCCAGTCCAGACTGAAAGCTTTTGATAAGCGTGAATAAACTGAGATTGAAAATGCAGTCAGACTCGGCTCGCGTGATAAACGTAGTCAATGGGGAGGTTAGGACTTGTGGGAAATCAATCAACATTGACCACGTTTATCACGCGAGCCGAGTCCGAACTGGCTTGGGAGCAGACTGAATTTTCAGCTCATTTCAGTAACGTTTATCACACGCTGTCAGTCCGGACTAGTATGGTACAAGCTCAGTCCTAGCTCAGTCCGGACTGAAATGAGACGCTGTGGTTGGATAACTTACGAAGAAGGATGGCCGCTAGGCCTAGCATGTATTTGAGTTCGCTCGCGTTTATCACCAATATTTCAGCCCGCACAGACCGAGCTAGCTCGGCTTCGTTACCGAGCTGGACTCAGTTCGGACTGAGGTGTTCAGCAGGCGATTTCAGTTCGCACTCAGGTCAGTTCGTATGTTTCAGTCCGGACTCAGCTCGCGTGATAAACGTGGTAATTGATGGTTTACCTCAGCTAGGCCTAGGCTACGCCCTAGGTAACAGGTGCTTACTAGGCCTAGGCGGCCTGAACTAGCCTAGCCCCACTCTAGGCCTAGAGCACACACACCCAAAGAGATATTTAGATATTGTACGGCTAGGCCTAGGCCTAGGGCCTAGGCCATAGGCCCTTGGATCTAGGTAGGGCTAGATATAAACATGCAGTGAAGAAGGCATATTACCGGAAATCCTAAGTCCTCTCCCGGCCAGTCGATTTCGAACAATACACTGTCATCAAATCCTTTCAAATCGTTGGCTGATAAATTCGCTCCAATAAAACTTGGAACGGAAAGCACTAGGGCTACGCCTATTACTACATAAACGATGGAATAGACTTTTCGTGTCACCATTTTAATTCATTTTACTATTTATGTAACAGAAACCTAGCTTTGAAACTTTATGACGACGTTAATATGTACACTTCAAAATATAAAATGACTCACGAGCTTCCAACACGTAAGCTTTTGACGTTCATTACGACGACCCCGGCCATTTGTTAATGTCGTCTTCTTCTTCTGTTTGGACGGCCACGTAAACGCGATAGATTGGTGATCACGTTTTCGTTGTTGTTGTTGTTGTAATAATTTCCATTATTCCATATCGATGGCGCGAGGTTTGTTTCTCAAGAGTTGCAAGCTGTGTTGATGACATGGTAAGTAAGTAATTGATTTATTTAGCAATATAACTGCTATTACATACACATGTACATTAGTTCGCTGGTATATTTCCATACTGTTCTAAATCCATTTTTTGAAAAAACCGAGTTAGGCATTCCAGCTTGTTCTATGTGTGTTCCATATCCATGATACCGCAAAACACTAAAATAATTAATTCCAGATTGTTCTATATCCACGAGCCAATAAAATGTTGCAATACTACCCGCGGAAGTATGTCAACCCCACGTGCGTTGATCATAAGTGTGAGATTGTGATTTGTGAAGTGACGTATGAAGTGAGTGAGGACGTCAAAATGTTTAGACTTTGAAGCGGGTGCGGGTACATCTGCAGAGGGTGATGCCGAAGTCACTCAACGGTTTAATAATAAAAAATATAAAAATATATTTTTGGTTTTAACCTCATAATCAATTGATTATAATTATGATAGTATTTGTGTATAGAATTGCAATGATCAAACTTTGTTTTTATGGTTTTCAATCAAGGGTTCTGTCGCAGGCTACCTTGAACATTTTGTTTAGAAGCTTAACCGCTGTCCGACCACCCAATTGTAAAACTAATTGGAATTCAAATTTTAGCTATTTTCACCGATATTATACAACAAAAAATCTTATCCATATATACTAACACATATCCAATCAGAATTCTCATGTATGTCTCATGTCTCAACATGTATTTTTGTTTTTAATCACCATTAATTGCTTGTTGGATGAGCGTAGCGAAGATTCCATTTCACTACACTGGAGAAAAAAATTCGGAATGTTTTTCTTTCTTTTTTTTCCTATTTGTATTATTGTGTGTTTGTTAACACGATTCCGGCTAAACCGATACTCCGATTGCTATGAAATTTTATGGAGGCCTTCGAAATCTCTGAACTTAGAACTGCCACGTTTTTGAGCGCAATCGAAAAATTATTTCTCATGAAAATCGCAATTTTACGATTTTTTTTCGATTTTTAAAAAATTTCTTCGACTTATAACACCTACATGCTTAATTCGATTATAATGATTTTTTCACAGAACCTTAATTTTATAATTAATATATTCGTGTAAAATTTGAGCACAATCGAATAATTATTTCTTATGAAAATTGAAATTTTACGATTTTTTCTTTTTTTAAAAAAATTACGATTAATAAAAATAAATAAAAAAATAAAGTAAATTTGTAATTTAATTTAATTTACTTTAAAAAAAATCTTCGACCAAGTAATAATTTTTTCACAGAACAACAGAAAATCCGCATAACACATGGCAGCTCAATGCACCAATTACGCTCATCCAACAACGCGGCGGGACTTAAGCGTTTTCCTAGTAAATATTATAATATTTTTATTAGATGCCTCCGCTCCGGTATCGAACAGCAAAACTCGAGAGTGGTAACTTCGACAACCGGTGAAGAAACTTATCCGCTGTCCGACCGCCCTAATTAGCATTATTAATTTAAATGTTAAAACTGACAAACTGATATCTTCACTATTCTCGTTGATGAATATTGAAAATACTTCTCCAACGATCATCAAACCTAATTACAGAATGTTTAAAAGTTGATGAAATGGAAATGGATGGATAATTAATTGCTATTAATGATATAAGTTATAATTAGTTGCCTCCAGTATCGAATTGGCAAACATCGCTTATTGGGTTGATGACTGTAAAGTCTAGAATGGACACTTGGACAACCTATGTATAAACTTTATTGAAAATAATCCATGATTTGCATCTACGTAATCAAATTACTGTAGTATTATAAATATAAAATCTAGTTATTGGAATATAACCATTATATCAATCGAAATATTTCTACAGAAAATATGACTCCCCAGTCCCCACCCTCTAAATGTGGGTGTATAATATAATATTATTATCGTTATAATTTAAGCAATAATTAAAAACAATGACAAAATTCACATCAATATTAAATTGTCCATTGCCTGCCTATAGTATTTCAATGAGATGCTATGTTTTATTGAACTTCTCTTATTCCAAGGTAATGTGCGAATTAAAGTTTATATATTATTTTAAATAGTGAATAATATTATTGCCGTAAAATTAACTGCAGTTGATGGCGATTCCAGGAAGAGGGAGACAGCTACATCGAAGCGGGAAACTGAAATGCTAGCGTCAATTGACACATTACGTATAACCTATAATGAATGATAAGAGGATCTGGAGCTAGGGCTAGAACCGCCATGAAAATTTTGACCAATCGGCCTAGATATTATAAATCAACCATATCTTCGTTTGACATATTTCACTGGGCCCGTACTCTCAGGCCCATGTTTTGACAGTCATGCCATAAGTTAGGCCTACTTATGACATAGGCCTAATCTGAGTAAGTAGTAAGTAGGCCATGGCGAAACCATGGCGATGATCGTTGTAACTTGTAAAATAACACTAGGTCCATGGGTGCCACGAGAGTAGGGGGCTCTCTCCCCTACAATCCCCTAAAATGTTTAAATTTTACCATTCATTACTACTATTTTAACATCTTAAAGAACCATGCCATCTCCAGCATTAAGATGCAGAACTTGCCGTCTCCAAACTAAATGATATAACTTCACGTTGAGATCTTTCTGTAAACAAGTAGCCCTAATGTTTCTGAACAATGAAGCCGTCACGCGGTGGCACATACGATTGGGTCCGAAGACTATGGCTTTACGAGGACATGGGTTCGAAATCGTCCTTCACTGTCACCTATCTCCGCTCATCGTCTCGAATAGCCTTAGTGCAATAATAGAGTCGCTAAGCAAAAAATAATTACTATCATCATCATCATCTGAACAATGAAATGTTCCAGAGACAGCAGGTTTTGCATCTATTATGGCTAGCTTTAGAGGTACGTGTAAATAGCATTTTCAAGTGTCATTTTGTAGCATTTTGTAGCATCTATTTTTTGGCCAACTTAAAAAAACTTGTGTATGAAGATTTTCCATATTATTTTTAAACTTTGTAATGAAAGTTGAATTAATATCAATCAAATAAAAATGTGTGTAAACAAATTACAGAAGCTATGAAAATAAAATAAAATAATACTGAAAAACATTAGTTTTAAGTGAAAAAATAGCGCTTTGTAGCATCTATTCACAAAACGCTATTTTCACGTACCTCCAATTATGAACTATTTTTTGTGGTCAGTTCAGCACAGAAAACATATTGAGGACAGGGTTTAGTGAAAAGACAATAAATGCAATTGCGATTATGAATTGTAATCTACATCACATGATTCATGAATTTGTATGTAAAATAATAAATATGATAAGAACAAACAAAATTTATGCACGGGTGATCACGATGTGACTTCAAAAATTTTGATTAATTACTATACAATACATACACAAAACAATACACCACCAATATGACAATTTAAAATATTTGAATTTATATTTATTTAGTCTTTCAGTTTCAAGAATTTGATTGATGATTGCCATCGGCTTGTGTTTTATCCAACTTGGTATACAAGTATAATGTAAGTAAGTAAGTAAGTAAGTAAGTAAGTAAGTAAGTAAGTAAGTAAGTAAGTAAGTAAGTAAGTAAGTAAGTAAGTAAGTAAGTAAGTAAGTAAGTAAGTAAGTAAGTAAGTAAGTAAGTAAGTAAGTAATAAGTAAGTAAGTGAGTAAGAAAGTAACCACACAAAAAATGAAAACACTCGGAGTTGCGAGATCTATCATTCTAGCTAGCTGACGTAGCACACTGGACTAATAGCCCTGGTGCAGCACCTCGTGCCATGGTGCTGTCGGGGACTCCTGAAGCCACTGTGCCGGGCGGTCCATCCACGGGTTTTGTACAAGATAGTTTCGCGGTCCGCATATTCCTTGTCCATGGGATTTTTCGTTTCTTCCGTCTTCACTTTTGCAAAGGCAGGAGAAACATCGAAAGTATGTACGAACCGAGAGCCCAAAACGCGAAAACCAGTGTTGCAACAACTAGAATCAAAGCCAAAGATAAACTCTATCAAATGACAATACATTTATGACAGCATATTTATTAAAAGATATTACAAAAAACATAAAACCATTTATAAAAAAATATTGAATTTATCAAAAAATAAATATTACGAATAGGCCTATCAAATAAAACACAGTGGAAACAAATAAAAAAGAAGGTATGGGATCGGGAAAATAGTAACTAATCAATTAAATCGCAGATCACCGTAACTAATCAATTAAATCGCAAATCACCGTGCCTAAGACAACCAACAAACCAAAAATCATAGCGCAATGCCTTGTCGAGTACTTTACTAGCATATAGCAAGTAAAATTACCAAAGACATAGACCTGAAACTCCAAAATGAAACATATAAAGACCATCTTAATAAAACTCAGAAGAGTCCATTAGGATCATTATTCATAGAAGAGACGGATGAAAATGATTTTTTTTCATTTGTTAAATCACTTAAAAATAAAATGTCTAGTGGCTTCAATGAAATGCCAATGGACCTGGTTACAGATTGCATTCCGTTCATAGCAGAGCCCCTAAAAATAATTTTTAGTTAATGCATATCGTCGGGAATTTTTCCCGATAAACTTAAAATTGCGAAAATAATCCCATTTTATAAATAATTTGATCATACCAAATGGACAACTATGAACAATTTCCCTCCTTCCAGTGTTTTCAAAGATTTTGGAAAAACTTATTTATAAACTTATTTTATTATTTTATTTTATTTTAGGGAAAACGGCATTTTTCAGACAATCAAAGTGGATTTAGGAAGAACAAATCAACCTGTACCACAATAAATAGGTTTATTGTAAAACTTGTAAATGCTCTAGAAGAAAAAGATTTAACCATAGGAGTTTTTTCGACTTATCCAAAGCTTTTGATTGTAATGATCATGAAATTCTTCTAGACAAACTTCATTATTATGGTATTCGGGGAGTAGCGTTTGAAATTATAAAATCATATTTAATTTTTAAAATTAATCTTTATCGTGGGAATTAAACACCTGTAATAGGGTGCAATATGCCCCTTTCCAGGTGAACTAGTTATGTTGCGGATAGAACAATTGTGAAGGGATGTCCAAGGGATGTTTAAAAGAACGCAATCCCTTGCATTCGCATTAACGACTGAGGAAAACCACGGAAAAAACCTTCAGTCAGGATTGCTAGTCTCGACGGGATTTGAACCCGAGACCTCCTGAATCAGAGTCGAGCGCTTAGCGGCCGAGCCAACACTGTCGGTGATCATAGTTGAGTAATAGATACTAATTCGTAGAATTTATAACATACTACACTAAGGTGAAACAAAAACAATATCTCAGACACTACTAAACACATGTGGTGTTCCTCTTCCTCAAGGATCCATAGTATGTTCACTTTCCTTCAATATTTTAATAAACAAGGCTGCTTCGCGAACGCTTTTACCAGTCGCGTTGACGGATTAGCTTATTTTTGAATATTTCTGTCCAATGATTACGTTTTTAAATGGGATCTCATTACTTTTTCTATAGTTACTTGATTATTGGATGAGCGAAGCGAAGACTTCAATTTCACTGACCCCCAAAAAATTTAGCTTTGTTTTTTTGGGGGGGCCATCAAATTCCAACTCGCAACCTTCTCGTGGTTTGGCCCGTGATTAGGGGAGTTTTTCTCCCTGTAACTAATGGCGAGCTATGGGTCGTCGTCGGGGAACTTTCCCCTTCCCTTTGACTATCTCCCCGACGGCGACGACATTGACAACACGGACGGATGATGACACAGACGGAGACGACCACGACGTGGGGGAAACCCTGCCCTCCCCATACGCTTGTGGCTGGTTCTGACCAGCACAAGCCTGCCCACCCCTTGTCCCCCCGCGTCATCCCTTACGTCCCTCCTTTCGTCTCGATTAGCCAAGTTGCATAAATATGAGACGTTAAGCAATATCCAATCAATCGGGTGTTTTTTTTTTTTTTTTCTGTTTGTTCGAAAAAATCGAAAAAAAATCGTAAAAGTACGATATGCATGAGAAATATTTCTTCGATTGTACCCAAAAACGTGGCAAGTCTAAGTTCAGAGAAAACGAAGGTCGTGTCAAATTTTCATCAAGATCGCATATGCCGTTTGCCCGGTAGAGAGCGAACAAACAGACGGAAAAAAAACAAAAAAAAACACCCGAGCTAATTTTTTTGGGGGGTCGGTGAAATTGAAGTCTTCGCTTCGCTCATCCAAAAAACTTGATACAATCACCAACAATGCGTTCAGAAAGCACTTGCAAAAGTAAAGAGATCCCACGCAAACTAAAAACTTACAAAAAAGCTCATCCATCAACGCGAATAAAAAAAAGCGTTTGCGAAGCGGCCTAGTACTTGTTATTATACACCTGTAAAAGGCTTATATTAAAACCTTTATTTCTATGAATTTTGTTCAACTTTTTCAACTTTCTTCTTTCAAAAGGCACTACATCACCATAATCTTTAATGTCAATGTAAAATATGAACGTTGTGGCCCCACTTGTTTGGTCAGAATTGGCCCAAATGTCACGAAAATGTCGTATTAAAAACCGGGGGAAAAAATCGTAAAAGTACGATTTCTATAAGAAATATTTCTTCAAAAAATGTATGTTAAATCACAACATATATAATTTCAGTGATTTTAATCGTTCCCATAAAGTTTCATCAAGATCGGAGAAGCCGTTTGCCAAATATCACGAAAATATCTCATTAAAAATCGGAAAAAATCGTAAAAGTACGATAATCATAAGAAAAAATTTGATGGATTGTACCCAAACACGTGGCAAGTCTAAGTTTTGAGATTTTGAAGGTCCCCTCACATTTTCATCAAGATCGCATATGCCGTTTGCCCGGTAGAGCGCAAACAAACAGACAAAAATACAAAAAAACAAAAAAAAAAAAAAAACACCCAAGCCAAAATTTTTGGGGGGTCAGTGAAATTGAAGTCTTCGCTTTGCTCATCCAATTAAAAGCAACAGAAAGGACAACTATCGTACATGCTTAATTGGTTTTTAAGTAATACATTTATCTCAAATTCCTCAAAAACTAAATTAATTAGTTTTATTTCTACACAAAAATGAAGATACTTAGAACAAATTCATGAAGTATAAATGAAATTAAATGGCAATGTTACCCACACAATCTCTGAATGCAGGACATTGAATTTCTAGGGATTTTCGTTGATGAATCCTGAACAAGGAATATACACATAACAGTTCTAATAGAAGAAATTACATTCAGCCTGCTATTCAATTAGATTTGAAACTCAACAAATGTAAGTACAGCAAAACTAGGTAAGTTTGCACTCTTTAAAAGCCTGTTAAGATATGGGATTGAATTCTGGGGACATTCTGCACTGCACGACAACGTGCGCACTCAAGAACTCACTCTCAACCATTATTTGAAAAAATTCAGATTCGTACCTTATACTGTATAAACATTGAGGATGGGATAGTCGCGAAATTAAAACCACTCGAAATTATATTTTTTCGTGATATCTCGATAACGATGCAAAATATCTAAAAACTGATTCTAGACCGCTATGTGGTTTTGTCAGAACAATATAATGCAAGAAAAAATATTCAAATATAATAATCGGTGCGGTTTGTATTTAAGATATTCATTTAATTAATTAAAATTCCAATAAAAAACTTAAATACCATCACATTACAATATTTTTCCGTACAGGCTATAGTTCTCACAAATCCACATAGCTGTTTAGAATCAGTTTTTAGATATTTTGCATCGTTATCGACTCTCGAGATATCACGACAAAAACTGTAATTTCGCGTGGTTTTAAATTCGCGACTATTCCATCCTCTTAAATCAGTTCAAATAGTTTAACAAAACTTTCATTTGCTAGACAAAAATCATGAAACTCACTCATACCAAACACGACAATAATGACCTTCATGTACAACAACACAGTAGTAAACTAGCCCAACTTTTCAAACTATATCAAACTTAATTTATTTAATAAACTGCCAAAATAAATGAAAATAATTACATCTATTGATAATTTTAAACATATAGTAAAAAAATATTAGATTAAGCTTATTATTCTTTAAAGTTTAAATCATAAAAAATTCCAAATTTATTAATACGATTTAGGCTTTCTTATGCAAAGGTAGCATCCTAGCTACTACATTAATAAACACATAAACACTTTGTTGTACGTACTTAGTATTTGTAATATTTACCAGTATCAAGAATAAAGAAAACATTGTATGACTGCATACCTTGTATTTAAAATGTGTAATTTTATGTTTTTATTATTTATTTCCCAATATAAGCCTTTAGTACTATGTATTGTATGTAGCAAATAGAATTTAGTATATATATAATTTAGCCCATTATGCATGGTTTTGTATACCTACGCTACAAAACGCAGTCTAATTTAATATATGTTACCATATATTATTATATGGCTATAATAAGAGCATTGAGCATTGAAGATGTAATTGTAATGGTGTATGCTAGTATTTTTCTATTGTAAGTTGATTGCAATCAAATTCTTCAAATTTATTGTTATTTACTTAAATTGCATGCAAATTGAAAAAAATAGGGAACACAGATGTTTTTGAATAGCTTAAAATTTGAATACTTCA
The DNA here is from genome assembly GCA_024449915.1 of Sweltsa coloradensis. Taxonomy (NCBI): domain Eukaryota; kingdom Metazoa; phylum Arthropoda; class Insecta; order Plecoptera; family Chloroperlidae; genus Sweltsa; species Sweltsa coloradensis. The sequence continues at coordinate 9,880 of JAMZAV010015821.1, read as the reverse complement.
CCAATAGTAAAATTTTGAAAAAACGCATATATTCTGAAAAAAGAGGTGCAACATTTGTACTAAATGGACTCTAGCATTATCGGCACAGCAGTGGAAGTATATTCTACAGGTTCTCATCCTCTATTTAACAATTTCAGGTGACAAAACTAACATTTCACAAGAAAGCACTATCGGCACAGCAGTGGAAGTATATTCTACAAGTTCTCATCCTCTATTTAACAATTTCAGGTGCCAAAACTAACATTTCACAAGAACACTATTGGCACAGCAGTGGAAGTATATTCTACAAGTTCTCATCCTCTATTTAACAATTTCAGGTGCCAGAACTAACATTTCACAAGAACACTATCAGCACAGCAGTGGAAGTATATTCTACAAGTTCTCATCCTCTATTTAACAATTTCAGGTGCCAAAACTAACATTTCACAAGAAAGCACAGTCATCAGGCTACGACAAGAGCTAAAAACTGATAAGTTTTGATGTGATGTCGCCGCCCCGCACCAATTGTTAGAATAGAGACCTTCGTGAGGTTATTAAACTCACTCTGAAGACGTTGGCTGACGTTCAGACAATATGTTAGTAGACGTTCAGTTATTGTACTGTTTCACAACGTTAACCTAGTAGCTGTGAAGACCCACAATAATTCATGTTTTTTTGATGATTTAGTCGCCCATTTTTAAGGCAGGACACCACCATAACTCTTAACTTCTATGTTTATGAACTAAAACTGTTGAAAATTTGTATGATTGTTAACTAGGCAGTTTCGCGAACGCATTTTTAGTCGCGTTGATGGATGAGCTTTTTTTTAAGTTTTTAGTTTGCGTGAAATCTCTTTACTTTTGCAAGGGCTTTTTGAACGCATTGTAGGTGATTGTTGTCAAGTTTCTATCGTTACTTGTTATTGTATATCTCAAAAAACTTATATTAAAACCTTTATTTATATGGATTCAAGCTAACTTTTCAACTTTTTCTTTAAAAAAGTAATACACCACTATTACCTTAATATCCATGTAAAATATGAACGTTGTAGCCTCACCCGTTTGGTCAGAATCAGCACAAATGTCACAAAAATATCGCACTAAAAAATCGAAAAAATCATTAATGTACGATATTCATGAGAAATATTTCTTTGGTTGCACCCAAAAACGTGGCAGGTCTAAGTTCAGAGAATTCGAAGGTCCCAGCCAATTTTTATTAAGATCGCATGAGCCGTTTACCTGGTAGAGCGCGAACAAACAGACAGAAAAACAAACCAAAAGAACCAAAAAAAACACCCTAGCTAAATATTTGGGGGGGGGGGGGGCAGTGAAACAAAAGTCTTCGCTTCGCTCGTCCAATTATAATTCAAAACTTATTATTCAAAACATTTTTTTTACCATTGTTTTGCGGTGTTTTAAGTTTTCATTGTTCAAATAACATTGAGTGGGACTTTTCATCGATTGTCTTCAATAATGGTCCAAAATATTCAGGTAATAGCTTATTTTAAAGAGGAGTCATATAGCTTCGATTTCACGATTGTTTTTCTTTTTTTTGCACCGAGAATAAATTTTTGAACTGTCAAAACAAATGAAAACTCAGAAATATAGAAGAAAAATTGTTTAAATAATCGAATCTCAAGCTAGAATTTTAATATCAATAAAAGTATCCCTAAATTGATGAAAACAATCTGTGAAATCGAAGCTATATGTCTCCTCTTTAAAATAAGCTAACACCTGAATATTTTGGATCATTATTGAAGAAAATCGATGAAAAGTCACACTCATTGGTATTTGAACTTTTAGCACCGCAAAACAATAGTTTTGATTTATAATTATTAACAATCGTACCAATTTCCAAAGAGTTTTCGTTAATAAACATAGAAATTAAGAATATGGTGGAAAAGTTAAAAGATATGGTGGTGTCCTGTCTTAAGACAATCAAAACATTAAACAATATAAATGTCATAAACAAACAGAACCTAACTTCATAAAATACACTGCAATCGATGTTTATAGACAAAACAAAATAGCTTAGGAAATACAAAATAATGACATTGAAAACATACTGACCGATCACATCCACAATGTCGCATAGCAGGTTTGAAACTCATCAAGAGTCATAATTGTTTATAATTAATTAATTGAAATTATAGGTAATAGACACTGTTAATCCTCTTTGCCATTAGAAGGTAGTAGGCCTCTAGACAAGAACTTGTCTGGGCGTGATTCGAATTAAATGCATAAAACGTGAGGTTTTAACATTTTGGTTTCATTGGTTAAAGGGCGTGCCAAGAGTTAGGTCAAAACCATTATGTGGCTACTTACGTAAGGCATATCACATTCCCGAAAAACAAGTTAAGGTTTTCAAATTTTTCAAATCCTCACACGAATCTAAAGCTCAAAATAGATTTTGTAAAACGATTTGGCATTAAAAAAATAAAAACAGATAAAAATCATCCCCAAAATTTACTTTTTGGACGCCCCTGTACGCCGCATCCACCACTGGCCAACTGGCCAACAAGTGGATTTCTACTAAAAAATATTCACCCAAACATAATTTATCAGTTTTAACCAAAACGGACAATTTGGGGCCATTTTGACTTTGATTTTGGAAAACTCAAAATTGTTATTTCCGGGACATACGAGAAAATGAAATATGCTTAACATTCTATTTTCAAATCCTTACACGAATCTTAAGCTTAAAATAGATTTTGTCCAACGATTTGGCATAAAAAAAATAAAAACTGTTGAAAATCATTCCCAAAATTTACTTTTTGGACGCCCCTGTACGCCGCACCCACCACTGGCCAACTGGCCAACAAGTGGATTTCTACTAACAAATGTTCACCCTAACATAATTTATCAGTTTCAACCAAAACGGGCAATTTGGGGCCATTTTGACTTTGATTTTGGAAAACTCAAAATTGTTATTTCCGGTACATACAAGAAAATAAAAATATGTGTAAAATTCTATTTTTCATTCCTTAAACGAATCAAAGTCAAAATAGATTTCGTTCAACGGTTTGGCCCTAAAAAAATAAAAACAGTTACAAAAAACAGCACAATTGACCCTTTGGGCACCCCTGTACCCCGCTCCCACCACTGGCCAACTGGCCAACAAGTGGATTTCTACTCCAAAATAACCACCCTAACATAATATATGGGTCTCCATTTCTCCGCGGGGGGGGGGGGGGAGGGTTTCCCTACCTGGGTTCTGGTCTATTAGAACTGCCACGTTTTTGAGCGCAATCGAAAAATTATTTCTCATGAAAATCGCAATTTTACGATTTTTTTCGATTTTTAAAATTTTTTTGACTTTTTATCCGATTGTAATGATTTTTTCACAGAACCTTAAGTTTTAGAATTGATATATTCGTGTAAAATTTGAGCGAAATCAAAAAAATATTTCTTATAATAATTGCAATTTTGAGTTTAAAAAAAATCTTCGACTTATAACACCTACATGCTTTATCCGATTGTAATGATTTTTTCACAGAACCTTATTTTATAATTTAGTATATTCGTGTGAAATTTGAGCGTAATCTAAAAAGCATTTGTTATGAAAATCGCAATTTTACGCTTTTTTTCGTTCTTAAACAATTACGCTCATCCAACAACGCGCCTGAAAAAGCGTTTGCGAAGCTTCCTAGTTGTTATTATCAAATAGCCTAAAGGCAGTCGTACTCTCTTTTTAATTTATCATATTTTTATATTGTTTGTTTTGTTATATTTGCGTAAGTTTTCTAGGGCTACGCCTAGCTTATCTAAAATAAAATGCCAAAACAAATTGCAAAGAAAGGTGTAAAAATGGTAATTTGCACTGAAAAATTGTTTCTGTCACAGATAACAAGTTAACAATAATTGGATGCACTTATTCAAAAGGGAACAAACGACAACATTTTTCAAAAGCGTTTTATTCCCGTTAAAATTCAAAGACATGTCAATACACATTTAGCAAAATAGAACCTACTCCAATCTGCATTATGCTGCTCTCTGTAAGGCTTTGAACCAACTACCAAAGCAGCTGGGTTTCTGCATTACCATGGTTGTGTACTTTCAAAGCTATTATTGGCGGTTTCTGTGATTGTGTAACACTTTTAAGCTGAGTTATGGCATCATTTAGAGGTGAAAAAATATTCCGGCTAGGGTTGTAGAAGCTAGGAGAAGCTAAAAAGAAGATTGAAGTCAGTAAAGTAAGTTTATGTATCACTAAGGTGACCATATTTTGAAAGTTACCAACCGGGACAATTTAGCTGGAAGAATATGTACTTTGTACTCCATGGACCATTTTGGGGTCTGGGCTAGAGCCCCAGCCGCTGGAGGCAAATTTGATTTCGATATATATTTTGTCAAATGCCCAGAAAACAGCGTTCTGACATGAAAATATGAATTAAAAATTGTTTTAATGTGTACTTTTTTGTACTCATAAAAAAATTATCTAGTGGTTTGAAAATGATAGTACAAAATAAAATACAAGCACTGCAGAAAATATTGCGTGCAATGTATTGCAGCATTGATGGGGGCACCATACTAATGAATGAATGAAAAATTCAATAACAATAAAATTAATTGAAATTTGTTTAATATGCATGTTTTAACTGTTGATATATTTTGTCTTTACAACAAAATAATTAGTGTAGGCCTAGGTGTGTAATTAATAAAAAATGAAGGTCAGTTGCATCCTGCATGATTATTACATTTTGATTTTTCATTATTTATGAATAAAATCAAAGCAAATAATGACTGAGAAAATTAAGGGGGTGCAAGTCTTGATTTTTTTATTCGAGGCGACTCGAGTCCGAGTACTTCGTCTTTTTTTAAATTTCACTATTACTCTTTGACCATTTTTTTTACAATTATGTTCAATATTAATTTTATTTATTGATATGTCTAGTTGGTTCCAAAAGTGAAAGAGTAACATCTAATTGATTAAAAATGTATTCTCTCTCGAGATCATTTTAATGATGAAGCACAAATGTTATTAGGGCTAGACTATGACATAATTCAGTAGTAATTGGTATTACATGAAAATGTTGATACAAACATTACAGTGATATTTTATTAAGCGAGCGAAGCGAGCGTTTCCATTTGACTCTGCCGGAAAAAATAGTCACTGGTTTTGTTTTTTTTTGTTTGTTTGTTTGTTTGTTTGTTTGTTTTTTTGTTTGTATGTCTCGCGATAACGTTCGAACGGAGGCTCGGATCGAGTTGAAATTTTCACCATCCGCAAGCTTTGTTCTCGATTGAATGCCATTAGTTTTGTGGCAAAATCGTTCAAAAAGTTAAAAAGTTACATTAAAGTTAATCGAAAGTTTTTTTTTCAAACTTCACGGCGACAAAATCTGAGATGGCCAAATCATTTAGAATGTCCGTCCGGTCACGAACATGTTAGTTTTATTTTGATCCGATAAGTAGTGTAGATGGAAATTACATTATAACAAAGTACGGTTACCATGGCAACGGAAAGTCGTGCAGCTTTTTTGGCTCATGATAGCGGTCGAACGGAGGCTCGGATCGAGTTGAAATTTTCACCATCCGCAAGCTTTGTTCTCGATTGAATGCCATTAGTTTTGTGGCAAAATCGTTCAAAAAGTTAAAAAGTTACATTAAAGTTAATCGAAAGTTTTTTTTCAAACTCAACGGCGACAAAATCTGAGATAGCCAAATCATTTAGAATGTCCGTCCGGTCACGAATATGTTAATTTTATTTTGATTTGATAAGTAGTGTAGATGGAAATTACATTATAACAAAAGTAACGTTGCCATGGCAACGAAAAGACGCGCAAAGTTTCTAATGCACTGCCACCTAGAAGTAATCAAAATACTTTCGAGGAAGCAGTCTATTATTTGTCAACAAAGAGTTTAAATAGTTTTCCCAAGGAGTCAAGGTCCTCTAGATGGCGGTGGATTTTAAAGTAAAGATTTAAACACGGGTTTACCCAAATACCTTGGCAATAATAAATAATACTGGAAACGCGAACGTCGTAAATTTTAAAATTTTAAAAAATGTGCAATGTGGGTCTAGCTATAGCACGTGCTCGCTTATCAACGCGTCCAACTGAGCGTTTCCTAGTTATTATTTGTGCCAAAAAAAGTTCAGAACTTCCAAATAGAACATAAATTTGTTTCAAAAGACTGAGGTTAGTATTATGGATATTCCGGGTTGGTTAAGGTAACGCCAAGATGGCAAGAATAGATAACGATATTTACGTTTTCACACTCGAGCGCAAACCGGCACCTCCACCAAAATCATTGAATAATACTTGTACAATGTACACCCCTAAAGAAAATAAATTATCTTCTTGGAAGTGGAAGAACTGTTTCAATGTTATTACTATTAGTATTTATCAGAGTTTTTTTTTTCACGTAAAATATTATTCTTCCACACGGTACAGTTGACAGAATACCCGGACACTTCCCTCCAAAATTGCAAACCGGTACAAATACGACATTGTAATGAGTCTCTCGGGACACCGGTACAAGTGTTCTGAATTAACGGTACTGTACCGGTCAAACCGGTACGTCTGTTCACCTTATGTATCCACTATAAGTAAGGATCCTAGCCTTTTGTTATTGATTGGATATTGGCATTGCTTATAACGTCTCATATTTATGCAACTTGGCTAATCGAGACGAAGGGAGGGACGTAAGGGATGACGCGGGGGGACAAGGGTTGGACAGGCCTGTGCTGGTCAGAACCAGCCACAAGCGTAAGGGGAGGGCAGGGGTTCCCCCACGTCGTGGTCGTATTGATATTTTTAGGTTAGTATTGTCCAGTCATATTAATTGAATTCAAGTATTACTATTGTGTGTTAGGCTTGCACCGCCTTATGTGGTGTAGTGTCCATAACCAAGGTCTAACTCTCTAGGTGGCCACATGCCACGAGCATGTTAGACGAGCCTCCTAAGATAATACTATTTTTGGCGGAGATGTAGTAGACCTTGTCCATAACTATGTATAGGCCATGGGGCGAAAGGGCGCGTGTTAAAATAGGCTAGGTTCACGGAATGGCGAGCATGTTGAAGTATGGGTTGTGAAGTCTAGGCCTAGCTGTTGCGAATAAATAAACACCAAATAGTGAACTTCAACCTTTGTAGTCTTTCTACCTTGTCCCAGACATAACAGGAATAAGTAGTTGGCGACGAAGATGAACGGGATTTAAAACGGTATTACGTTTTTTAATGGTTAGTTAGCTTATCAAGCCATGTGGTCGCGCGCTCTGGGGCTCTAGGCTAAGTCACGCTAGCCTAGGCCCAGGCCTAGAAGTTTCTACCATGCCTGACACTGCCACGACCATCGTAGTATGTTCAATTGGATTGGATCCATTCCAACGTTTGTATCAGGCCATGCAGAGGACTAGAAGGTATTCAAAGAGCAGCTTGAATATTATTTCGAGGCCAACGTGATTACTGATGATTACAGACGCCAATCGGAAGAAAGCAATCTTGTTCTCCGATACTGGTGGGTTAGTTTTAGCGACGATACGGAAGCTATGTATGGCCAGGGCAACATCTGAGATCGACTATCAGACGGCTCTTGAATTTCTAGACTCACACTACATTCCCAAGACCAGTAAGTGGGTCCAGCTCCAGCGTGACATTCTCCGGCGGCGTGTCCAGCTGCAGCCGGCCGAAGCATTCAAGGACTTCCTAGCAGAGCTTCGGATGTTAGCAGAATCATCTGAGTTTGAACCATTCCAATTGGACGAACAACTCCTTGGGCAGATAGTGGCTGGTGTGGCTGATCCTCGTTCAAAAATCATTGTTTCGCACGCCTGAGTTAAACCTCGAAATCAGCCACTGATAAGGTCTTGGCGGCCGAGGCTGCGAAATCTCATGTCACCGAGTTGCAGGCTCCTGTAGCTGCAGCCACTGGCGCTGTTCACCGTGCTGCTCCCAGCAGTGTGGGGCACCGATCGTTCCCCAAAGGGGGGGAGAAGCAGTCTGTCAATTCACCGTGCTATCGATGTGGTGGTAATCACTCACTACAACTTGTAGATTTGCCCAAGTAAAATGCAGATACTGTAATATCCATGGCCACATTGAAGCTGCATGCATGAAAAAGAAGAGGAACCAGGGAGCAAGTAGCAGTACTACAGGTGGGTGGAAGCAAGGCTCTAGGCCTACTCAAGAGCAATCCCGAGGGAAGACGCATAATATCCAATCATCTACTGAGGGCCCTACATCGGAAACGGAGCTACCCCAGGTAGGTGCTTTCCTATTCCATACTTCTTCAGCCGGGTTCGCTCCATCGCCTGCAGGGTGAGAATTAACGACTTTGCAGAGGGGGGGATGGTTTAGAATAGTATTTTCGTTGGCAAACCGGGGTCTGGGGTATAGCCCCAGCCGCCGGAGGCGATTTTTTTGGGGTATTATTGCCTTGAGATGGCCCTTTGAAGCGATCTGATGAAAAATTTTGGGTCATTATTGTTCTCGAGATGGCCTTAGAAGTGATCTGGGGAAAAATTTGGGGTCTTATTGCCCCCAAGATGGTATAAGAAGCGATCTGAGGTATTATTTTCAAAGGAATATGTATAAATTGACACATTATTTATTAACAACAAAAGTAACCACCGTCATCATTCACAACGGTACCAACTCGGTACAGACCATGGAACCTTTAAGAATCATGGATAACATATACCAACTTATCAGAAGCTGCCAGAAACTCTACAAGACAGCATCCATTGCTTATACAGGCATAGTATACAGAAGGGATATTCCAGATTCTACTATTGACGAAATAAATTCATCATTAAAATGGGCTTGTAAGACTCTTGGAGCCACTTATGTAAACACTAACAAATGGATAACGCCAGTGGACATATTCAAAGGTGGCCTCCACCCAACAAATGCAGGGCAACTGAAAATTCTCAATATGCTGAAAGAAATCAGTGAAACCATGGAATGGCATCCATACCGTAAACAGTACCACCAACTGACAAGACTGCACCCAGCAGTTAAACCTGGACAGGATGCTGCATCAGCTCATAACTCGGAAGGGAAGACAGCCAAGACCACCGACCCCATTGAGGAAAATCCCGGTGCCCTCTTCTCGACAACGCTGAGTCCAGTTAACCAAGTGAGTCGCACCAGTGAGACCACGACTCTGGCTCCTCAAATCCTGATCAACAAGTCAACTGAAAAGCAACCCATCCAGTCTCAAACAGTCCAGGGTGAGGGGCCAACTCAGCAAACAGACGGGTTGTCCGCTGACTCTGTGTCAGATTGTCTACTGGTCAAACCGGTCCCAGGCCCTTCCGCCCTGATGCCTCCAGCCGCGGGATCCCAGCCCGAGACAGTCCAGGCAGAGGCCGCCCAGACGCCTCCAGCCGCGGGAACCTGGCCCGAGACCACCCCGATGCCTAAGAGCGACTCCAAAACCATCCTACCCGGCCGCATCTTCTTCCCTCACACCCTACGCTACGCCCTACGCACACTACGCCGCTTGCTGAGTCTCCCGGGGTGGAAGAGGTTCCGGCCCCAACTACGCCGCTTGCTGAGTCTCCCGGGGTGGAAGTGCTTCCGGCCCCAGTTACGCTGCTCGTAGTTTCTTCTGTAGTGGATGAGGCTCCGCCCCCAGTTACACCGCTCGGGGATTTTCCCATGGTGGAAGAGGTTCCGGCCCCAGCTACGCTGCCCGTCGAGCCTCCCGTAGGGAATGAGGTCCGGACCCCTGAATCACTGCTCGACGAAGTATCCGACCTTTCCTGCAGTAGCAAAGTCATGGCTGCGACTCAAGCCTTCTCCATGACCCCATAAATACTCGCTCAAAACGCCCCAACTCTAGTATTAACATTGGTCACTTCCATACAAATTTTCAGTCATACCACCACCATCGCTCCACCAACTCCAGAGCATCTCAATTCATCCAATCAAATCCCCTTACAAAACCCCCCAAC
>JAMZAV010015820.1:0-12623 GCA_024449915.1 Sweltsa coloradensis | reverse complement strand
CACTTACGTGCGATGCTTTGTTACTGCTGATATGCCCTAATGCTTCGTTAGCTCCGCCCTCAAACGTTCTAAATTGAGGGATCAGACACAAAGCACGCCAAAGTGGACCAACCCACATATTTCTTTTCCCGAGATAATTTGAATTAAAGTTGGAAGAAGTTAATAAAATGCAGCTTAAGGCTATTCGATCGCGTTTTTCTATTTTCCAAAATATGCTACCAAGTCAAAATATAGTGAATGGCTTTGAAACCTGGCTCTTTAAGAAAATCAAAACTATTTTTTTCAAAATTTTCTGATCCGGTACACGGCCAATATTGCCACCTCAAAATAATTTCAAACTTCAATTCGCAAAGGCACACCGTTCAACGTAGGGTGTTGTGGTTTTGTGACATTAATTTTCAACTGGTTTTCTATAGGCTGAATGAGAGAAAAAAGATTTTTTTAACAATTGTCTTTCCTGCGACTTTTTTCGTTTGGCGGTATTTTGTACGATTTGTGTGTGGGCGCTAATTTCAACGTAATATCTTTAAAAAAACATCAAAGTTACAACGTTACATCAAAACGAGGGAAAGGAGATGAGTTTTAAATCCTCTTTGCATGCACCCCTTACCTTCACAATTCACATCCCTATTTGTCTTTAATTCGCAGTCTTCTGCCTCTAGCATCACAGGTTCTATACTAAAGGTTCTATGCTACTATGCTAGCATATTATGGATATGCATATTTTATTCTACTAGGGAAACGCCAAAGTCGTTGTTAAACGAGTGAGTGAGCCATGTGTTAAGTACCCGATTACATTACTTTTCTTTTCCCCTACCTTGGGCCTACCTAGCCTATCATAGGCTAGAGAGGCGCATTATGACCTTACAGTTGACGCGCCCGTCCCCGTATACCAACTAAACTTTAAAAACTATTATTTATACGAATATAATTATCAAACTTAAATGCAAATGTTCCCGGGTACTCACCACATGACTCGCTCACTCGTCTCACTACGACTTTGGCGTTTCCCTATAGTCTAGTTGGCTAAGGCGCCCTTGTAGCCGAAATGTGAAAGAAGTGAGTTCAATTCCCTGGTCGGGAAAGATTTTGTAATTTCTAGATTGTATTTCAAAAATAATTGAACATGATTTGAAATGCATAATATAACGCAGTGTTGTCCATCATCTGTGGCAATAGGGCCTACTATGGTAAACATAGCCAGTACGAAATACGTGAAAATATTGCAAGGTTTACTCAATCTACGAGCGAATTTTGTGGGTACCTTGACGTGCAACATTCGACAGACCTTGCATGGGCACGGCATTTCACGGCCAGGCGAATAATAAACAAAAAATATATTTTCAAAATCTAAAACATTGTACCCGATTACATTACTTTTCTTCCCCCTACCTTAGGCCTACCTAGCCTATCATAGGCTAGAGAGGCGCATTATGACCTTACAGTTGACGCGCCCGTCCCCGTATGCCAACTAAACTTTAAAAAACTATTATTTATACGAATATAATTATCAAACTTAAATGCATATGTTCCCGGGTACTCACCACATGACTCTCTCACTCGTCTAACTACGACTTTGGCGTTTCCCTGGTCTAGTTGGCTAAAGCGCCCTTATAGCCGAAATATGGGAGACGTGGGTTCAATCCCCTGGTCGGGAAAGATTTTATAATTTCGAGATTGTATTTAAAAAATTATTAAACATGTTTTGAAATGCATATAACGCAGTGAAGTCCATCATCTGTGGCAATAGGGCCTACTATGGTAAACATAGCCAGTACGAAATACGTGAAAACATTGCAAGGTTTACTCAATCTACGAGCGGAATTTGGGGGTACTTTGACTTAAAACATTCGGACAGACCTTGAATGGACACGGCATTTCACTGCCAGGTAAATAAAAAACAAAAAATATCTTTTCAAAATCTAAAACATTGTCGTTAAAATAATTTCATAACATTGGAAGTCTATTTTTCAGTTTATTATTTCTTGTATGTTTAAATCGCAATGAATCTTGCTGATTTTGTTAGCAGTTCTCAATAAACTCGTACCGGATGTCCGTTTAAAATTTCAGCGCAATCTGTTCAGCGATTCGGCTGATTTTAACGTACACACACACACACACACCACACGCACGCACGCAGAAAAACAATAAGGGCCGTTTAATGTCGAATGGAAATCACTACGTTCGCTACGCTCACTCGTTCAATTAGGGTATACCTATACAAACTTTAATATGATTTTTGTATTTGGCTTTTGTATCATTCTGTACCAATCACCCACTCATCCGGCTAGCAATTAGCATACTCACATTGATATAATTTTCTAGTCAAATTTTGGCTTCGAGTCCACTATACTTTGTAACTATGCTAAGCACTTTTCAAATCAATGACCCATCTTTTCAATCGGCCCCAATGCTAATGATACATGAATAATTCTCACCACTATCTCCCATAGATGTACAATACACCAATCATCATTATCACTAGGAAAACGCTTAAGTCCCGCCGCGTTGTTGGATGAGCGTAATTGGTGCATTGAGCTGCATTGTGTTATGCGGATTTTCTGTTCTGTGAAAAAATCATTTTAGTCGAAGATTTTTTTAAATTAAATTAAATAAAATTAAAAATTAACTTAATTTTTTTAATAAATCGCAATTTTTACGTAATTTTTAAAAAAGAAAAAAATCGTAAAATTGCAATTTTCATAAGAAATAATTATTCGATTGCGCTCAAATTTAACACGAGTATATTAATTCATAAAATTAAGGTTCTATGAAAAAATCATTACAATAGGATAAAGCATGTAGGTGTTAAAAGTCAAAGAATTGTTTTAAAAAAGAAAAAAACCCGTAAAAATTCGATTTTCATGAGAAATAGTTTTTTGATGACGCTCAAATTTCACACGAATATCTTAATTCATGAAATCAAGGTTCTGTTAAAAAATCATTACAATCGGATAAAGCATGTAAGTGTTATAAGTCGAAGAGATTTTTTTAAAATCGAAAAAAATCGTAAAATTGCGTTTTTTATAAGAAAAAAATTTCCGATTGCGCTCAAAAACGTGGCAGTTCTAAGTTCAGAGATTTCGAAGGCCCCATAAAATTTCATCGCAAGGAGTTTTGTTTACCGGAAATCGTTTTAAAAAACACAAAAAAAATACAAAAAAAAAAAAAAAGAAAAAAAAAAAAAACATTCGGTTTTTTTTTCTCCAGTGTAGTGAAATGGAATCTTCGTTCGCTCGTACGCTCGCTACGCTCATCCAATAAACGAATCCCTATCTGGTATTTTAAGAGAGACAAAACAAAGAGACCCCCCTTTAAAAAGACCTCCGGTGACAGCAATCACAGAACCAATATGCAAACAATATGGACTGGAACAAACAGTTGGCTTTTCACGTTCAGGAGGGTTGGGACTCGGTATTATTTCGGGCCGTTGTTAAATTTTACCGCCCTACGTAAAAGGACATCAAATAATAATAATAATATATATTAGTGTGTTGGGTTCATCTTTCTTGTCTTTTTTAGTTTGAAAAAAACGACTAAACAAATTTGGCCTTGACGCATTTACTACACAAAAGCTTGCAATTGAAAGTGACCGTTATGGTTTCGCAAACTTTTTTTATTTTAATTTTTGTAGTTTGACCCTCGTTTATTAACAAAATAAAGGATTTCATGGAAATTTCTCTGAAATCACTCAAAGTTGACATTTTAAAATATGGGGTCCTATATTTGGTATTTAAAATTTAAATGACATCAAAAAAGGAAGTTTCTGTTCCCGGGGAAAAAAATCCAAAAGAAATTATCTGGCCTACGAGTTTGTCATTTAATACCTTTTAACCCTGCGTTCCCAAAAGATCAATATTTGCGAGGGGAGCGGTAAGTAAAGCCATAGGTTTGGGGTTAACGGTATCCATTTCAATTGAAAATATAATGAAGATCTATACCAATGATGAGAAAAATTACAAAAAAAATTCTTATGTTTGTTATATTTTATTTTATTTAGAATGATTTATGTTGTAAATATTTTAGCTTGAATGAACCTATATCACTATAATAATGTCTATGCTCCCATAAAAGTAACAAATTACTGGGATATTTTCCAAAATTTCCAAAAATATATGATGGGGCCGTGGCCTTGAGAAAATGGTATTTTGTGGACTGTATAATTGAATTTAGCAACTGAACTTACCCTAAGATGTAGTGCGGGTGTGAAATGAAGTTCAGAGCAGGGTAAGCGTGGTGACGTAGTTGGTGAGCACACCACGTAACAGATAGGAAAGAATTAAAGAGCTCGAGCTTGGAAGGAAATAGAATGAAGTAAGAAAATGTGCCTGGAAGGCATCGAACCCAAGACTGCAGTATGAAACTGGATGGCGAACGAACTGTGAGCTTGAGTGTGGACTGGAAGTCGGGCGAACTTTAGAACGGAGATGAACTGGTGCACTGTACACTTCGCACTGAATATGACTGAGAATCGAAGATTGATTTGCTCTCGGAGCAGCCCAAGAGCACAGACTTCACCCTGTGAAGGTAGACGGGCAACTGACTCGCGAGGTCTAATCGCGAGAGAAGAGATGACAGAAAAACTAGTCAAGAAGAGGGGAAAAGAGGGGTAACCAGGGTGAATCAGATCACAACGAGAAATACAAGAGATGATACGCAAAATATAAACAAACCTAGAAAACTATACTATTCTAAACAAGAACATCGGCGTGAACATATACCGCCCACCAAAAATGAAAGGAAATCATTTTTTTTAAACTAGAACCAAGAACAACAAGAAACTAAAAATTTAAAAACGAAGGAAAACGATACGAGCATCTCTCTTGGCAGTTAAGCACAAGGGAGGGTTACCAGTTTATTAACTGGTCGGGTAAGAACGCCAGACGCCGAACGAACGGAGGCGACGCGGGGAACACCATCTCGACCAGGAAAGAGAGCTTCCACTCGCCGATCGGCCAAGAGAGGGGGCTGGAAGTGGCCGAGAAAGAAAAAACGATGTCTCCAACTTTGAGATCGGGGCTCCCACGAACCCACTTGTTGCGTTGCATCAGTGTGTGGAGGTATTCGGTTGCCCAACGGTGCCAGAAGGATTGGTGAATTTGCTGAATACGGTGCCACCGAGCTAAGGGCTTGATGTTTTCAACCAACAGGTGTTCGGGGGGAGAAAGCAGGGGAGTGCCGATCAAAAAATGGCCAGGACTGAGGTAATCGACACCTTCAGCTGGATCTTCTGAGGAGGCGCATAAAGGACGACTGTTGAGCACGGCTTCAATGCGGGCGAAACAACGTAGCGTACTCCTCATGAGTGAGGGAGGTGTCTCCGATGATGACGGTACAAGAGTGATTTCGCAGACTTTACTACTGCCTCTCCAAAGGCCGCCGAAATTGGGAGCATACGGAGGGTTGAAGTGCCATTGGACACGACGGGAAGCGAGAGAAGTAAAGATCGGCTCTTTAGAGAGTGAAAGAGAGTCGTGGACTTCACGCAGCTGTCTAGCAGCTCCCACATAGTTCCTCCCACAGTCGGAATAGATGTGGGAGGAAGACCCTCCTCGAGAGAAAGCGATCGAAGCAGGCCAGGAAGGCTTCAGTGGACAGCTCAGAAACCATCTCCAGATGAACTGCCTTGGTGGCCATACACACGAAGATGCAGAGATAACCTTTGGTGAGAGGTGCGTTCCGGCCGAGTGCTGGTTTTCACCATGAAAGGGCCCGCCAAAATCGGTCCCGACATGGGAGAAAACTCTAGAGCTTTTCACCCGGGGCGGGAAGATCGCCATCGGAGGTTGGAGAGGCTTGGCACGAATTTATGACAGGTGAGACAACCGATGGATTCGTTGCCGAAGCAGACCGCGCAAGGACATGATCCAGTAGGATTGCTGGATCAATGCCTGAACGGTTCGGGGACCAGAATGTAATGAAACCTTATGGTAATGATCGCAGATCAGGAGCGATAAGTGTGCTTCCTTGGGGAGAAGGAGAGGATGACGAGCGTCTTCGTTAAGAGAAGAATGACGCAATCGTCCGCCCACCCTGAGAAAACCGGAGGGGTCGACAAACGGCTTGAGAGAGGCGAGCCGGGATGACAGAGGTTGATCTCGCGAAAGTTGGCGGAACTCCAAGGAGTAGTAATGATGCTGGGTGAGTCGTATGAAGAGATCTAGAGCATCCTTCAGCTCTGGGGGTCCCACGGGACCACGGGGGGGAGGTGCATTTGAATGCATCGCAAGAAGGAGTCGAGCGAAGCGGAAAAACCCAGGCAAACACACGTTGAGCCTTGAGGAGACTGGAAAACTTCTGAAAGTTCTCCAAGAGAGGGTCCGGGTCTTTACCGCGAGCGACGAGAGTGACCGCGGGCTTCAGATCGAGGAGCTCAGAATCGGAAGCCAATGAAAGTTGGGTCGAGGCCATTGTCAGGAGCAGAGCCGAGGAAACCAGGTCCAGAAAGCCACAGGGATTGTTCAAGAAGCTGAACCGGGGATAAGCCTCGAGAGGCGCAGTCTGCGGATTTTCCTCAGAACGCACGTGGGCCCAGTCAGTGGGTGACGTGCTCTCGAGTACTTCAAACGACGCGAGTAGCAACGAAAGTCTTGAGTCGAGAGGAGGGGTATTACGCCCGAGAGAAGGACGAGATGGCTTAAACGGGAGAGCCACAGAGTAACGCCCACATGAGTCGCGGGAGTGAGACTCGAGAAAGTGACGTTCACATAACTGATCCTCAGGATCTACTTCCGGGAGGGCGAGGAGTTTCTTCCGTCTCCCAAAAGAGGCGCAAGTTGCGCTCGAGGGTCGAGGAGCAGGCGAAGAGAGACACAGGAGGGTCGGAAGACGTTACTAAAGAGCGAGTTTGGCCCAGGACTATCCAACCGAACATGGTGTTGATGGCCGTAGGGTTGTGGCCCACGGACCTGCTCACCGCTCTATTCAGAATCTCTGGATAGAGGTCGGCGCCAAGTAGAAAGTCTACTTGATCAGGCATGTGAAACGATCATCAGCAAGATACATGCCACGGAAGCGTTCGAACACTTCGCGTGCGACTTGAGAAGTCGGGAGGTGACTGGTGATGGTCGGTAAAACCAGAGCCTCAACATGGAGAGTACGGTTGGGAGAGAGGCGGGAAGCGATAGTGCAGCGCACGTTGCCGCGAGCAGAGGCGGCAGCAAGACCTATGCCTGACAGATCGGAGCGGCAGGGCTGCATCTTCAGGCCTAGCTTCCTCACCAACGACTGAGAGATGGTGGAGACCTGAGAGCCAGGGTCCACCACCGCGCGAAAGGGTTGAAGGTGACCAAGAGAATCCCGAATGAGCGCGCGCACGGTACCCAGCAACACTGTGGGTTGACTATCTCGGGTATCGCGATAGTGGCTGAGAGCACTCGGTTTGAAGAACCGGCACTGGGAGGTGAAGAGCTGACGCCAAGAGATGATGATTGGACGTCCCGAGAGAGAGGGGCATTGCCCGGAGAGTTGCCGTGGGGTACAGCAACGGTTGTCGAATGCAACATGGAGTGGTGACGATTGCTGCCACAAGTATTGCAGACACTCTTCGAAGTGCATTGATTTTTCAAGTGCGAGCCTAAGCAATTGAAGCATCGCTGCAGGTGTCGCAACGTTCGGTACTTATCGTCAAGAGATTGTTTGCGAAAGACCTCGCATCGATAGAGGGTGTGAGGTGCTTTGCAAACAGGGCAAGAATGTTGCTTAATACTAGGCCGCGAGGTGTCAGAGGGCACGCGCCAGGAGGCAGAGGGGGGAGCGGTTTCTTGAGCCATGAGAAGAGAATTAATCCTTTGAGGAGATTTGACACAACTAGTCGGTGTTTGCCTAACCGCGCACAACTCAAGAGTACGAGACTGCTCTTCAATGAAGCCAATAACGGAGCTGTACGTCGGTGTCGTGTGCGAGGAGTGTTTACTCTCGAAAGCTTTACGAGTCGACGGGTCAAGGTTGGCCAACGTGAGCGAGAGTAACAAGAAATCACCCAAGTCGGGTATTCTAAGGATTTCAGAGCATCGACAGAATTCCTTGTACTGCGAGGAAACTTGCAAACCTGCGTGAGATGCGGATTTCAAAGGTGTGAAATCTAAAATCCTTTGAACGTACAGACTGGCTAACAACCGACTGTTCTGATATCGAGATACCAAAGCTTGAAAAGCGAGCGGATAGCCTTCGTTGGAGATTTGACAACCAGATATTGTAGCTAGTGCAGCATCAGATAAAGAGGTTTTCAAATAATGAAATTTCTGAACATTGTGTTGAGAGATTCATTTTCGTCAATTAGAGATTTAAAAGTGAATAGAATTCTGGCCAACGAGAAATATCTCCTGAGAAACGTAGGAAGATCAATGGTAGGCAACGTGATTGAAGATTTGGCTATCGTCGTTTGAGCCACAGCTGCAGCTGCAGTTATGGACTGGCTTTGATCGAGTTTTTTGGCGGCAAGAAACCTAGATTGAGCTGCATACAACACTGTTTCGAAAGAGTCGTATACCTTATCCACCTCAATGGGCTTAGCAGGCGCAGTAACTTGGGCATTATAGTCAGCGATTGCCAATTGAATTTCTTGAAAATTCGATTTCAATGTAGACAAATCTTCGAACCGAGGTCTGACCGAGTCAACCTCTTCATTTTGAGATTTGCGAAAGCATTGTAAGTTTGCTGGACGGAGGCAAAAACGAGTTCACGACTATTTACGAGCTTCTTCTGTTCCAATAGAAGTTGTTCAGCCATTGTGAACAAGAAAATACAATAACAACAATATTAAAAGAAAGTAGAGAAAAAACGAGTGAGAAATACGTAAACAATGTGACACTAGTAACTAGACGTACATAAAAGAAAGGGATCAATGACCTGATGTCATAACTGAGCGAAAATATTACGTAATAAATCGTAAACACGGACGAGAAAATAGTAATGCGCCGAGGAGACGGAATGACGTGTCACTACAATGAGAGTGCGCGTGTGATTGCGCGCGACGAGAAGAGATCGAGAAAATTTCACTAAGACATGATTAGTGACGAGAATATAGCTTGCATAATAAAACTGAATTATGCAAAGCATACAACAAACAAGAAAAGACAGATCGATACAATTTAATTAGAATTCCCGTGATTATCACGGACAAACGAGAGAACAATGGTTCACACGCCAGAGAGAGCGAATGTGAACCATAATGCGTACATCATAACGAGAAATGAACATGGGGCGTCTAAGCCGGAATGAACAGGATAGCACAGTGCAAACGAGAAGGATTACCAAAAGATGATTGAAACTGATAATATCTCGGCCCGGAGGACCAAAACATGATGGGGCCGTGGCCTTGAGAAAATGGTATTTTGTGGACTGTATAATTGAATTTAGCAACTGAACTTACCCTAAGATGTAGTGCGGGTGTGAAATGAAGTTCAGAGCAGGGTAAGCGTGGTGACGTAGTTGGTGAGCACACCACGTAACAGATAGGAAAGAATTAAAGAGCTCGAGCTTGGAAGGAAATAGAATGAAGTAAGAAAATGTGCCTGGAAGGCATCGAACCCAAGACTGCAGTATGAACTGGATGGCGAACGAACTGTGAGCTTGAGTGTGGACTGGAAGTCGGGCGAACTTTAGAACGGAGATGAACTGGTGCACTGTACACTTCGCACTGAATATGACTGAGAATCGAAGATTGATTTGCTCTCGGAGCAGCCAAGAGCACAGACTTCACCCTGTGAAGGTAGACGGGCAACTGACTCGCGAGGTCTAATCGCGAGAGAAGAGATGACAGAAAAAAATAGTCAAGAAGAGGGGAAAAGAGGGGTAACCAGGGTGAATCAGATCACAACGAGAAATACAAGAGATGATACGCAAAAATATAAACAAACCTAGAAACTATACTATTCTAAACAAGAACATCGGCGTGAAAAAATATAATTTTTAGAGTAAAATAGTTTTTTATGAAGATTTTAATTTTTTGACTTCCAGTGAGTTGATGGAGTAAAATCTTCAATGAATCCATATCAATTATTGTTCATTAGGTCATAAAGTACCTTTTCATAAAAGTTTATGCTTGTGACATCCAATGAACTATTATTGCACCATTTCCTTGGACGTTTTTGATTATTTGAAGTTTGAACATGTCCGCATTAATTTCTTTGCTGTCCAGGACAAACAACTTCTCCGAATTAGGTTAAATTTTTAGAGAACCATCAAAAACTCTTAAATTATACTTTCCAAGAATATAAGTGTCAGAAAATAAATTTAACACGTGAAAATAGCACTTTTCCTCTTTTTCCACTTTTGAAACTGAAAATTCCATAAAATCGACTATTCTGCAAAAATCTTTAAATTGCATTTGTAATATCATTCAATTTTACTGTTTGCATGTGTTGTATGTTGGAACTACTTTAAAAATGTTATTCCATACTAGCAATGAGAAAATGAAGTTGGATGAAAATTATAGTTAAATAGTGTACAATCCACTGAAAATGCTCAGCCTTCAACGCTTATGTACTCAAACGTGCAATAATCCGTATTTTTTATATATGTTGTCCATACATTAGTTTTATAAATCCTAATAATGTATAAAAACTTAGTGCTAACTGACCAAAATAATTTGTGATTTATGCTTGAATCACATTTTAGTAAAACCATTTGCGCTATTTTTGCCATGTCTGCATTTTTAACAATGAAATCATATTATGACTTTTAGAAATTAGTTGTAAACAGTTGTTAGTACATACAATTACTTGCAAATCGGTATAAGAAAAATAAAATCGGTTAACTGTGTCACGAGCTATGTACATTTTAAGATAGTACCGACTAAGCTTTTCAATGATTGCACATCCAAAAACAAAATGGTTGCTAAAAAAACCGTATACCACAATTCGAAGTGACATCCTCCCTAGAGATGTTTCAAAAGGTGCATACTACCACGTGGTCAAGTCAGATTTGAGATGTTAACTGGGTTGAACGAAACTTTTCCCCAAAGGTTCTGGCTCCTGGTCTATTGGTGTTAATTAGCTTATTTGTAACTTTTCAAAATAATTTGAATAATTTGATATTGAAGCAAATATCAGCTCGTTATGAGGCAAAATATGGGTCTCTATTAAAATTGCATTACACTTTCTTGAAAGCATACGTACAGTAATAGATACGCAAGGACCTCATAAACATTAGTAAATACGATTGTCGAATCATAATTTGTTAGAAAAATAGTTACGTTGAATGGTTGGTAAAGCATGCACTGGTGTGGACGCCGTTGGCATCACCAATGCAATCGTGATTTCAATGACAATGCCAATGGCGTGTATAAATATCGCGTGACGAACAGCGAATCCGTCCGTTGAACTATACGTATAACTTATTCTCACGAGGTTTTGAAAACATTGATTTTGAAACGGTGCTACATCCTCCTTTCATATTATGTCGAGCTAATTTCTACCAGGTCATTTTAGAATGTTTAAAAAAGCTTTAGTTAACACAATAGGAATGATAGATAAAGTGATAGATTTGATCGGATCATATTTTTAACTAAATGTGGGCTAATGGTGTAAGCAAGATATAGGCCTACAGTCTTTGTCCACTACCTCCATAACTGTTTTATATTACTCTTTGTCACACGTTTTTTCGACATCAACACAGATTATAATATCGAATGTAAACGCGGGCTTCTCTTGTGAATGCATTAATCAAAGTCTATCCACCTTCTCTTACAGCTATTTTCGTTATTTAGTCAAAATTACAAAAACACAATCTAAAGCATCATGCACAAATTGTCATAATCCGAATCTGAATTGGTATCGTAATATAGGTATACGACCTTAATCTAACAACGTTCAACATCCACAATAATGGTGGTGCAATGTCTGCAACCAAACCGCTATAATCGCCATGGTAATGTTTTATGTTGCTTTACGTCCCTATTATTGCACTATTGTTACTCACGACGATGAGAAGTGATATAATATGAAGGTGTCGTGTAGGACAATTACTTAAACCCATGCCTCGTGGGGTCCTCCCATAGTAGTGTCATACGCGCCCCAGTCGTGACCACTGGAAAGCTTATTAGACGAGTGAGCGCAGCGAATGTAGTCTACAATTCAACTCAAACAGCACTTTGGTCATTCTGTGTGTGGGTGTGTGTGTGTGTGTGTGTGTGTGTGTGTGTGTGTGTGTGTGTGTGTGTACCTGTGGTCCATTAACTATGGGGCACACGATATACCTTCTGACCAGGGCTGTGGGGACGTATCGAACTATGGGGACTAACACACGTCCCCACAGTTAAATTTTGTCGCCAATCGCTTTAAAATAATTTATTTAGCTTAATGAACACAAGTTTGGTGAAGACCCCATAGTTATATATACAGGAGTGTGGTGTATAAGCAACTACATCCAACACTATCTATGGGGACTTAGACATGTCCGGTTGCTAGCGCCTGCACTAGTGTGTGGTAAAAATTGGAACTTCGTATCAAGACCTCGCAGGTATAGGGTTGGACATTGCACCTCACACATGGAACCTGTGTGTGCACCTTGTGATACATTAACTATGAGACACCTCATGCATAGCTTCTGAATAACGAGAATGAATGGATCGCAAGTGTTTAACACGCATTCTCACAAACATAATAATACCTAAAGGACAC